>JAAGNO010016683.1:0-11230 GCA_033439905.1 Ceryle rudis | reverse complement strand
GGGGGGAATCCGCGCCAGGCAGGCCCTCTCCCCGCCGCCGTCCGGGCCCGGGGGCGGGCGGGTAGCGGGGAGGGGGTGGGGGGGAGGGCAGGAAAGGCGGAGGCAGCGCTTTGTTGCAATAAACTTTCCTGCCTTCTTCCCACCCCCCGCTGCCGGGTGTTATTTAAAAGGAAAAAAGAAAAACGAGGATGGAAAAAAAAAAAAAAATGGGGGGGCAAGGAAAAAAAATCCCCTGCCACGTCCCGCTGTACGGGTGCAAAGAGCGAGAAACTGGCGGCGGGGAAGGGCCCCGCTTCCCCCGGGGCGGGGGGCCGGGCCGGGCCGTGCCCCGCCGGTGTCTCCGCTTCACCCCCGGAGCCGCCGGTGACGTCTGGCACACGTGCGCGGAGGCCGCGGCTGTGCCTGGGAGCCGGGGCGGGCGGGGAGGGGGGCTCCTGGCACAGGGCATCGCCGTTCATGGCTGCCCCATTCCACCTGCCGGCGGGCTGCGGGGACAAGGGACAGCGTCAGTGTGGATGCAGACAGGGGCCAGGACACAGGCAACCCTCCCTGTGCAGCCGTCCCCCCACCAGACGCGGGTCTCCCCCGACCCCTGACAGAGGAGCAGTTGGCAGCCACAGTGTGAAGGGAAACACTGCAGGAAAGTGTTTTTGTGCCATTCCCCTCCACCTCGTATACTGGAAAAACTCTTGGCCCCGGCAGCAGCCATAAATTGTACTTACTTTACGATTATGACCGTGCAAAAGCATTATTGATTTCTCATAAAGCCGTTAAGGAGTCCCCGACCGGAGGAGCCCGGGGGATTTGCTTTCAGGATTTATCTGCCTGGGCACAGCAGCAGCTCTCCCACGAGGGGAGGCAGCACCGGGCATCCCAGAGGGGCACACAGGGCAGCACTATCCCCCCACACCCAGCGGATAGTCCCTCTCCTTCTCCATCCGTATTTCTGCCCTGACCCTTTGCCACATCAATTTCACCGTTTTTTTGTTTTGTTTTGTTTTGTTTTTTAAGAGACACAGATCTTGCTTCTTTGGTTGGAAAAGACAAGCCTGAGGTGTTCCACCAAATCTGCTGGTTCCCAGTAGCCCAGACCTTCCTCAGCCAGGTGACATCTCACCTGGGACAGGCACCACTCTCATGGCCTTCCAGCCATAGCTGAGCCCTCCCCATTCTGTCACATCTCCATCAGATCAAGTGGAGCAGGAGCTCAGCCCCTACCCCTTGTCCTCCTCACTAAGCATCAGGCACTGTGGTGTAATGGGTAACACTGGGACAGGTCCTCAGCGCAGGCCGCCCAGAGGCTAGAATCATGGAATCATTCTGGTTTGAAGGGACCTTCAAGATCAAGTCCAACCCATTCCCCCAGCGCTGCCAGGGCCCCACTGACCCCTGTCCCTCAGCACCACAGCTCCACGGGGGGCTTGGAAACCCCTCCAGGGATGGCGGGGACTCCACCCCTGCCCTGGGCAGCCTGGGCCAGCCCTGGAGGGGAAGATATTTTTCTGAATCTCTGTCTAATCCAAACTACCCCTGGTGCAACTTGATGTCATTTCCTGTTATCCTGTCACTTGTTTCTCGGGAGCAGAGCCCGACCCCCCCTGGCTCCAACCTCCTGTCAGGGAGCTGTCGAGAGCCAAGGTCTCCCCTGAGCCTCCTTCGCTCCAGGCTGAACAAGCCCAGGGCCCTCAGCCGCTCCTCACCACCCCTGTGGTCCAGCCCGTTCCCCAGCTCTGTTGCCCTTCTCTGGCCACACTCCAGCCCCTCAATGTCCTTCTGGGAGTGAGGGGCCCAAAACTGAGCCCAGGATTCAAGGAGCAGCCTCCCCACTACACCATCCAGGGGAACAATCCCTGCCCTGGTCCTGCTGGCCACACCAGTGCACCAGTAGCCTTCTGGGCCACCTGGGCACTCTCTGGGTTGACAGCCAGCTGAAGATGACCAATCCCCCCGGTCCTTTCCCACCAGGCACTTCCCAGCTGCTCCTCCCCAAGCCTGGACCATTGCAAGGGGTTGTTGTGACCCAAGTGCAGGATCCAGCACTTGGCCCTATTGAACCTCATCCCATTGGCCTCAGCCCATCAATCCAGCCTGGCCAGATCACTCTGTAAAACCTCTGTAAGGTACAGGGGAAAAAAGCAAACCAGAACACCCAGAAGCCAGATCCAGGAGCCCACTGGAAGCTGAAGGGAGATGAAGACCAGACCCATGTGCCCATGGAAGAAGCACCACTTTGTCTGACCTCCCTCTCCCAGCAGCCATGAGACTTGCAGGGCCACGTGTGCATCTCCAGCTTTGTGCTTAACGCTGCACTTCCCAAACCTCTACAGCTTTGGGCAGCTTGAACCACCTCCCTGGGGAGACCCAGCAGTGATCACATCTCAAAAATCATCTCCCAGAGCCAAGACCGCTTGTGGCTGCTGGTGGGCCTTGCCCAGCAAGCAACTGGGGCACCACACAGCCCACATCCCTAAACACATGGTCCATGTGTCCAGACACCCTCCTTACCCCCAAGGGCAGCAGTTTGGCTGATCCACCTCAACTGGCTCGGAGGTCCCAGCAGTGTCTGCAGCTGCCACGCTCCAGAGCCTTGTTGGCTGCTGGGGACCCTGACTTCTGGAAGGACAGGACAGATCCCCCAGATTTTGTTGTTCTCCACTCTCAGAGCAGCTCTTTTGCTGGTGAGGGATTACTCCTGCTTATCAATCATGCAGCAACCTGCCAGCAGCTTACACGGCCAACAGTTAATTACTGCTCGGATGAACTGCACAAGCCACAGGACTGGGCCAACCCGCTCCTCATCCTCCAGAGCCCAGCCGTGTCGGCCACCAGAGCCCAGGTGGGGTCGAGCCCTGAAGGCTGCGATCCAGAGCAGCAGCAGCAGCCAGGAGCCAGTTGCCGTCTCCCAGCATTAGACATGGGAGCTCTGCAGGAACTCCTCCATCCCTGAAGGGGACTCTCAAACCCCCTCCAACAGGGAGAAACTCACACAGGCAACAAAAGCACTCAATGGAAAGGGAAACCTTGGGCTGCTCCAGAGCTGGAATGGGGAGCCTGGCTTCTCTGCTGTCTCATAAGGATCACGCAGCTTTCTCCTGGGCAGCAGCTCTGCCCACTCCTCGTGGCATATGTTCATCTTTTGAGACAGGGACGCTGCTCAGCGTGTGCCGGGGAGGCAGCAATGGCAGGACACACACGTGGCCATGGGGGACCCGCACTAGCCCCTCACATCCCGCAGCACCACCACCTTGTCCCCAGCAGAGCTCCGGCCCCTGCAGAAATCCCCAGCATCATGGGGCTTTCCCTGAGCTCTCCTGCTTGCAGGGATCCATGCCAGCTGGGAAAAAAACCATCCCTGCAGTTTTGGAGCAGCATCTGAATTTACCCAAGAGACGGTAGGAAAGCAACAGAGAATGCAAAGCTGTTTGTTGCCCGCCCAGCAAATGCAATTCCCATTTACCCATCCATCACCAAGCAGAGAACTGAAAGGCTCAGCTAGCAGCAGCTACTGCTTTTCAGATGTAAAATTCACAGCCCTGACTCCCCACCACTGCCCTGGGAGCTGTCCTGGCACCAAGCCATGGGCCAGGAGTACTTGGGCTCAGGGGGAAAAGGGAGACTAAAAGGGATTCATTCTCCTGCTGCCAATCCAAGAGGGCACAGCAAGAGCAAGGGAAGAGGAAAAGGTGAAAAGAGAAAAGAGGGGAGAGGGGCTTGGGGAGGAAAGAGAAAGGCCCACTGTGACGGGTTTCATTGCATCTGCCAGAAGGGAGCAGCTTGGCTTTGCCTTGGGGCTTTCCTGGTGTCCTCCCCACCCTGGGCTGGGGGAGAACACTTCTGCCCATCATCTCTCCAGGAGGGATCAGTGCTACAGAGCAGAGCCTGCTTGCCCAAGACCAAGTGATGGCAAGCAAAGATGCAACGACTCTGAGAGATTAAGGGGGGGTGGGGGGGATAAAAAGAAAAAAAAAAAAGAAAAAAAAAAAAAGACATTTAAAAAAAAAAATAAAGCCCCAAACAAAAAGCCCCAGCACCCAGGCACCACAGCCGGGCTCAGAGACATGCACAGAGGCATCACAGCATCTTCCTTTCATCTGCACGGGGATGACAGACTTTAAAAGGCCAATTTATAAAAATGAAGCCTAGAGGAGAGACATCTGGCAGGTCTGAGGAGGCGGCGAGGGGGGGATTACTAACCCTGTGCTGTGTCTCCAGCCCCCCTTGCCTGGAGCAGGTCTATGAGCCCCCCAACCAGGATCCAGTGGCAGAGGCTGGGAGTTGGTGGGGTGGCTAGGGGCAGCCCCCCAGGACTGCAGAGCCATTGCTGCCCCAGCACCCACCCCAGCACATACACATTCACCTGATTTCTGCAGAAAATAGGCTCCCAATTATCTGTGTAGATTTACCTTTAATCTCGGTGCCTCCACTCCCCTCCATATCAAACAGCACTGCCCCACTTCTTGAAATAACTTATCATGCCACAGACAGCATCCCCGGGCAGAGCGGTGGAAGAGAAGACGAAAATAAGCTCAAGATGAAAATAAGCAGCAAATCTGTGATTGCTTTTTTGGAAAGCAAGGGCCTTCCACTTCCAGCCCAGCTTACTGCGGGCTGCAGGGTGCTCCCCAGCACCTTCTGGAGAAGCCAGGTCCCTTTCCCTTTAGAGGTGCTATCTGCCAGCTCCAGAGCTGGCTCGGGGACCACAGCCTTGAGTCTCTGGCCCGTGCTACACCAGAGGACAGCTATATGGATATATAAAAGGAGGTGGTTTGTTGTCGAAGGGAAGCCACAGAGCAGCAACCAAGACATCAGGCTGATGGTGGGCTCCTAACCCACCCGCATGAGCGGCCAGACACCTCCCAGAGCAGAGCTGTGTCCTCCTGCCGCTGTCGCCGAGGAAAGCTTGTCAGGGTTTAAGAGGGAAGGAAAAAAGAAAGGATTTCTAGGGATCGGCCAAGTGGAAACCCAGGTTGCAATCACCGGCGAGCCAACTGCTGGCAGCGATGTTGTGACAACCTCTCCCAATTTGCTGTGCTGATGTGTCTGGGCACACACAAGTAGAAAGATCTGAAAGTCGAAGTAAGCTACTGACCTCAAGAAGAAATGAAATTTAAACTGTCAGCAGAAGTGCAAGAGACCATGAAGAGAGAAAAAAAAAAAAAGTCGTGAGGGAGGCAGGAGGCAGAGAGCAATGACAAAGCCACCGGGATTTGCTGAACCAGAGAGGTGGGGAGGAACCAGCATCTAACGAGGTGTTAATAACCCGAATGCGCAACACCGGTCATGGGACAGCCAGAAGAGCCAGCCCAGCACTTGCTCCCAGGGCTTTATTTAAGGAAACAACCCTAATAAAGAGATGTTCCCCTTCCGCCCGGCGCAGCCCAGCCAGCCTGGGCCAAAGTGATCCCAAACCCAACAGGGAAAAATACTGTCTGGTGGAGGCTGCGGGAGGCCAGTCGGTAGCCCTCCACCCCTGCCCGAGCGCGGTCCTGGCCGGGAGCAGGGCAAGGCAGGAAGACTCTACACAAAGGTGTGCAGGGAAGCCCTGGCTTGGGGGGGGAGGAGGTCCCCAGCTCGGTCCTGGCTGTCCCAGTCCAGCAAGCTGTTCCATTTCCAGCAAGATCGATGCCACTCAAAGCCCGGGCTGGCAACCCTCTGGGAATGGCATGAGGAACCCCAGGCACCTGCTCCCCCAGAACAGCGCCTGACCTCAGCGTGCTGGGCCGGGGGAGATCCCCAGAGTCACGAGCAGGGCGGAGAGAGACACCTCCCTGGCCACAACGAGGTGATGCTCCTGGCAGGCTGGCAGCCCCCCTGGCAGCTCTCAAGGGAGCTTGGCCCCTGCCTGGGCAGCCCTGAGCCACTGCCTGCCCCGGGCAGATGGGGAGATAGCTAAAACCAGGATGGGGACTGCCCCTTGGGAACCATGGGGCACAGTGAGCAGCACGCAGGGCTCGGAGTTGATGGCAGAAGGGAAGCAAGCCCATCATTGTCACTCTTACTATGGCAAGCCAAGATGGGTGGGGGATGCATTGGCCACAGGGCTGATGTTCCCCCCCCGCTTCTACAGCAGACACCTGAAGCATGCAAGGACCAAGAGTCCTCCTCTGGGAGCTTCCTTTGCCCCTTTGATGGGAAGGGTCCAAACCCTCAAGAGCTTGAACCACACACAGAGGCCAAGCTGAGGAAAAGAAAGGTGTAGGGCAAAACCCCCAAAGTTACCTGCCCTTGTGCCCTCCTGGCCCATTTACCATGCCCACCAGGAGAATGGTGGGAGAAGTTCATTGCTCTCTGCACTCCTCATTGCTCCATGTACTATTTATACCCTATAGATCTTAAATCAGACCAGACGTCTGAATTGGATAGAAATGGAAAGAATCTTCATTCCTCCCATTTACTGTCCATCCCACTAAAATATTAATTGAACAGCATTTTGGCCTCAAATTTAATGGTCAAATCACCTTCCTTCAACCAATCCCCCATTAAATGCATGCTTTGACTCCCTGCCCAAAGGCACTACAGGGTCCTCTTGTCCCACGCAGCTTAGAAAACATTTGTGCAGAGTGAAAATGCTTCTCAGGTCTTTTTCTGCTGCCCGATGAGGGATTCTTCCAGCTGCAGCATTGGCTGGAGTGGAACAGATGCATCAGAACAGATGCTCCCAGAGCACCCAGCAGCGCTGGATGGCCATTTTCCAGGGCAGGGTTTTGGGGTGCAGGCACTGAAGGGAGATGTCTTCAGATGATAAGACAGGCAAGAAATGACCCTTTCCCCCCTCTCTGCACATACGATGGTCTCCACTCAGCTCTGTGTACAACCTCCAGTTGTGTCCCAATGCCAGCACAGAAGGAACTGATGCTCCTGCAAATAAACCAGGCTTTGGGGGCCGCATCCTGCCCGCAGCACTGCGACCCAGACACAGCTCCAGCCCTGCTGCTGACTTGAGGAGCGAGTCCTCAGCCCATGGCACTGCTCACCCTGTGCTGAGGAACTCGCTCCTGGCCAGGCCCCCGAGGTGCTGGAGGGGACACACACAGACACTCCTCTTGCCCACGTGCAGCCACTCTGCCAAGACCGGCCAGGCGAAGCTCAGGCCCACCACAGCTCCCCAGTAAAACCTGAGATTTTCTCCATTTCTCCATTCTCCCACTATTCTGACTGACATCATAGCATGGCTGTTTCTCTCCCTCTCCTCCAAAATCCTCCCCAGTGTACATTTTACCTCCCGTGCTGACAGCTGCTGGAAAATAAAGACAAATTAACAGACAAGATCCACTGGATCTCAGATAATCTCTTCCCTGAGTAATTCCATCCAGCTTGCCAGGAGCCACACCGCCAGCCCATGCATGGGGCTGGAGCATCACCCAAGCCACTTAACAAGCTACTGATCTGGATGTACTGGTGTGGGACCCGAGGGGTGCTGGCCTCACCCACGGGGAGGGGGTCCCCAGGGTGCAGCGATGTGATGCTGTGCAAAGCACAGCTACAGCTGGGCACCATGAATGCAGCCGGGAGGTCAGAGGCAGTGCTGTCTAGAACAGACACAGACACCCTCTCAGTGCCCCAGAAGAAAAGCTGGCTATTTCTTGAAAAAATAAAATAAAAAAAAAAAAAAAAAAAAAATAAAAAAAAGAGCTTTTGGTAAAGGAAATCAGAGGCTGTTGTCCCTTCCCTCTTGCTCAGGTGCCACTTCACCTGCCTGTCTCCGGATGGGGAGCTTCCCACAGTAAAGTAACAGGTCCAGTCTATTTTTAACCACCACAATAGCAGAGCCTCCCAAGAGGAGCAGCCAAAGCCCTGTCCCCAACCAAGCAATCTCACGTTTCCCTTGCTAAGCCTTGATTTCCTTCCGCCCCTCAGCCCACAGCAAAACCCTCCTCCTGGCTTCTCACCCTAGTAAAACTATTTGCCCATCCACCTCCAGGCTGGACCGCTTCTGGTGCCACAGGGCATGGTGTCCTGCGCACGCGTTGTGGATTAACTACAGACACGGTACCACGGGGCAGACCCTTCCCAGACTGGGACCTGCCAAATAATGGGAGATTTGGCTGCTTGCTCACGGCCCCTGGATGTACCTGAAATTTGGGGGATTTTAAAAAGCCCAACAAACAACGCAGCTCCCCAAACAAGTGCAGACTCTTCTAAAACTCTTGCCCTGTAGATTGCTGCACCTTAAGGGGCTCCTTGCGTGGGCTTGGGGTGTGACTGTGCAGGATGCCCAGCAAAGCGCATCCCGATGGGGCTCGGTACAGCATCACCACGTGCGTCTGTCCCGGCTCACCGCTGGGGATCCCCCCTTTGCTAGGGCAGAGAACCTCCCAAGATTGTTATTCAATTATGGCACATCATAAACACGGGATAACGTTACATAGGTCTGTATGAAATTTTCTTTTTTTTTTTTTTTAAATTTTTTTTTCCCTTTTCCCTTTACAGATCTAATTCCCCATGCACATCACTGTCTCGTACCCGCCTGCAAACAGCGTTAAACTGCTGCCTAATGGTATCTGAGCTTGGGAAATTCAATTCTACCCAGTGCCTTACCCAGGGCTGCTACAATCGCTGCTAATTGCTTAAGTGGTGTATTAAGCAAAACACCTCATAAAAATTCCAGTGGGCTTTGAAACCCCCCCTCAACCAGATGATGCCAAAACCCTGTTACAGCTGCCATCCCTGGCTGGAGATTCAACCTCAAACATCCCTTTTCCCTTGGTGCTGCAGGGGAGCTGCCAGGCAGGCAGCGCTTTCTACCTGGTGCGGTGGCCACGGCTACGCAGAAGGGGGATTTACAGGCTGTGTCCAACTTCTTGGCCACCCCTCCCTCCTGGGGCTCCTGGACGCGCTGTGGTGCCATCGCAGCCCCTCTCCTGCCCCAGGTTCTTGTGTGTCAAATGCTGCCAGGACCCGGTGCAGCAGGGCACAAACCTGCTCCTGTCCTCCTGATGGGACCCAAGAATGGATGGATATGCACCAGGGGCACCCCAACCCTGAAGCATCTGTGGGTGTTGATGGGTGCAGGGCTCCAGTTCAGTCTCATCCCAAGCCCGGACCCAGCACCCAGCAGCGCAGGTGCTCCCACAAGAAGTGGATTCTCCAAACCCTTCTTGTTTTCCCTTTAACAAAACTCAGGTCTGGGATGCAGTTTTCCCTTTAGGGATGACCTCTCCTCCTCTCTGCTGCAATGGAGCCAGCTGGGATTCAAGCCTGGGAGCCAGGGAGCACACCAGGCACGAGGAAACAGAGCACCGAGCCAGGCACAAGCCTCCAACCCTTATCCCACCACCTCGTTGGCATCCACGGGCAGGGAAATGGGCCAAGGGCAAACCAGGGCACCCACACAGGGGTGTGCCGGGAGGCGAGCGCTGCCAGGAGCTGCTCTGCTGGCCTTTGGGCTGGAGAGGAGTAGGGGAGGCAGCACTGCCCCAGGGCATCCCAGGCAGCCAGATTCAGCAAGAGCAGATGTGCAACCATCATTGGGTTTCCTGCCCTGGTAAGAGGAAGATAAGGAGGAAGAGGAAGGGTAACATCCTCATCTTGAAGAGATGGGTGATTTACCTCCAAGGAGGAAGGACAAGAGGAGCTTGGTTAAGACCACCCTGCCATGAGGGTGCAGGAGATGAGCCCACACGAGGAGAGGAGAAGGCCTCACAGTCAGAAGGAGCAGCCAGAAGAGAAAAATCCTGCAGTCAATCAACCACAGCACCCCTCAGGCAACCGAGGGACTCGAACTCAAGAAAGGTGGCAATTTTAACCCCAGATCCTCGTCCAGAGCAGGAAAGGCGAGGCTCCATCCTGCAGCCCCCAGGGCTGACTTGTCCCACTCAATGGCACAGGGGAACGGTGACCTGGAGTTGGGTGAGACACCAGACACTGGCAGGCAAACCCACACCCTTCTCAAATTCATGTCAACAGGCTGGAGCATCTCTGCAAGAATTGGGCAACTTTTTTAGAAATACGTTATTCAACAGCCACCCGGGGCTGCGCTGCAGCGATGGAGAGGCACTGTGAAGCAACACCAAATGCAAGAGGGGAGGTCCAAGAACGCTCGCAATCCCATCTCAGCACATCTCCTGGCAGCACACAGCATGTGTGTGTCTGTGCACACACGACGGCCCCACGGTAGAAGGGCTGAGCACTTCAGAGGAGCCTGGGTGGTTTAGGAGCACAATTCCTATCTAGAAGGGCAGCCCTGGATGCCCAGTGCTGTAACCATGGTCCTTTTCCACTCCTCTTCCAGCAGACCAAGCCAAAAATCCCCATGGAGGGGAGGTTTGTGTAATCCACTCAAAGAAGCTGTGGGAGGGCCTGCCATGGATTTTGGACAGGGTGCTGGGTGGACAGAGCGGTTTTACCTTCTCTCCCGTTGCAGTTCACAGGGTCCTTGAGGTGCCAGCAGCGTGGATCTTCCAGGTCAGGTGCATAACTTCAACTGATGGATTTCTACACTGGAACGAGGGACCAGACTCCCTCAGAAGGGCCTGGAAAACAAAGTTTGACATGGTCAAGTCCTGAAGCGAGTGCAGTCGCCACAGTCCTGTGGTACTTGAGCCTAACCAGCCACTTCAGCAGAAACTAGAAATAAGCAGAAAGGCCACAGAGAAAGTCCCTCTGCTTTCCAAAGGCCTTCATGTGATGCAACTCAGCCTCACCAGGGCTGGAGGAAGCTCAGGAGCTACAGCTGCCCCACGGGTGTCCCCAGAGCCCTGTGGGAATTGGAGGCACTGGCTGCCCAGGCGGGACCAGGGCTGCTCGTCCTTTGGCAGGACTCGGCTGGCAGAAGGGGGGAAGCCCTTTTGCAAACCACCCGGAGCAGCCTCAAGCAGAGCCCAAGCAAACAATAATCATTAAAAAACCAAACCAGCCGAGCATCCAGGCGGGCGCTTGCGCGCTGGCCGTGCCCCCGCCGGAGCATCCCCCGCCCCCGAGCCGGGCAGCGCCGGGACCCAGCGCGGCATCTGCCCCCGGAGCGGCGCCTGCCCCAGGCGGCCCCCCCGGCTTCAACCCCCGCCCGCCGGGGCTCGGGGCCGGCCGGAGGAGCAGCGATGCTCACCGGGAAGGGAAGGAACCAGCCGGGGGGGCGGGGGGGGAGGGAAGGCGGCAGCAGCCCCCGGCCCGCCCGTGCGGAGCCTCAGCCCGGCGGCTCAGGGAAGGGGCGGCCCGGAGCAGCACCCCCCACCCCCCCCGCCCGGCTCCACCCCGATGCAGGGGGCGACCCTTCCCGGGGCGGGGTGTGGGG
>JAAGNO010016682.1:0-24935 GCA_033439905.1 Ceryle rudis | reverse complement strand
AGGGGAAAGGGGGGGGGGGCGAAGGGCGGGGGGAAGGGAAAGCATCAGTTGCTGTTTCCACTGCCAGTACAGAACAAATAGGTCATCTGTCCTATACACTAAAATGACCACTGGTCCACACCTGAGTTCTCTTTGATTTCTATCTTATAAGGAAAATGTGGGGGAAAACTTCCAATTGTTGAATAGAAAGACAGAGGATTTATCATGTAAATATGTAGGAGTTTCAGCACTGAGACACTTGATAGTGATCATGGCAGTGATGAATCAGTGGGTAGAAATGACAATGAGAAACAAAAATTCATTATACATTTTGCAGTCAAGGCATTTATTATAATTAATAGTCATAGACAATTATTTTTAAACATTCCTGCTCCAAATAGCTTTTAGAATTTAAAAAAAAAAAAAAATCAACAAAAACCCCACCTTATTTCCCTATTTTTTTCCAATATATTTCAGTATCCATTTTAGATTTATATATGTCCAGAAGAAAACTAGTACAGGAGAGTATTTCCTAGACCTGGTATGCTTACTATGTAGAATATTTAACAGATCCTCAATGACACTATAGGGGTTTAATTACATTGACTTCCTAGCTGTCGCTCAATCCCTTTCTTTTTTCCAGGACACAAGATTTTGTAAGTGGCAGGTTTTAATCCAGTATGACCATGTTTTCAACTGAAATTAGTACATACTACATACACTCTAACATCACGGTTTCTATGTGCCATTAATATAAGATTTGTGAATCCCATGGCCCGGCTGGAAAATAAATGAACATTTGTACACTTTAAGTGACATTTTGCAGATTTTTGCAGCATTAGCTGCTATTTTCTCCACTCTGCTTCTCAGTGTTCTTCCTCTACCATTCTTCAGTGCAGAATCTAAATGAAGTAACAGCCTCTCCTCATTCTGAATCTCACTGTGCAGCATAAACACTGCCTTTGATACTCAGCAGAGCACCTAGTTTTTCTCAGAAAACTATAAACAAATTTAATCTAGTTGTTACTGTTTTCATTGCTTAAAAGCAACAGTTTAATACATTCAAGGTAAAAAACACCATCTTTGTGAACCAATTCAATCTTATAATGTAAAAGCACACTACTACAAACATTCTAATGAGAAAGGTTGTGTCAAGGTTTAGATCTGGGCCAGCCACTAGACAAATGACAGATGTTTTCTGTTAGCCTGCCTCCCTTCCCAAAAGGGAAGAGAAAGTAACTAAGGAAGAGAAACATGGATTGGTAAAGAAAACTAAAACAGCTTTAATGAAAACAGTAATAATAGAAAGAAACTTATACAAATATATATATATATTAACCAGTATTGAACCCAACTACATCACCATCACCTCTGATGCTGTAGAGCAGGAACTGGGGAAATCCCAGAATGGACTCAGAGGCAGATGGGAAACAGATTCAGGGGCTGCAATCTGGCAGTGGATTTAGAAACACAAGGATCAAATTCAAAGGCAGAACAGAGTCCTCCTCAGATGTCAGCCATTGAAGAAGAGAGCTTGACCCTTGTGATCCCTCAGCTTTATACTGAATATGATGTATATGGGATGGAATACCTCACTGGTCAGTTTAGGGTCACCTGTCCTGTCCACTCCTCCCTGCAGGTGTGGCCTTTCACTTTTCTGCACCCCCAATGTGGTGCACAGGATCCAGCAGTGGCCTTGGTCCGCACACCAATTCTTGGTACTAACTCTAACCATGGGGTGTTATCACTGCTACAAGCAGACATTGTCTGTGAAAACAGGCTGCTAACTTCAGAAAGTGCAGTTAGAGAAGAACTGAGCTGAAAAGTAAAATCACTGTACAGTATTAGTTCTGTTCTAACTCAAACCAGGACAGGCTGCAAAGTAGTAGTTAAATAACTAACTTCCAGAAGACTGTATCACAGATATATTACTATGGGGACATTTGTTTGTTCTGACTGAGCATGAATTAACCTTTGAGTTTGTGCTGATTTTGGCTGGGGTAAAACTAGTTTTCTCCATAGTAGTTAGTATCAGGCTATGGTTCAGATTTCTGCTGGAAACAGTGTTGGTAACACAGGGATGTTTTAGTTACTGCTGAGCAGAGCTTGCACAGGTCAAAGCCTTTTCTGCTCCTCACACCACCCTCCCAGAGGGTATGCTGAGGGTACACAAGACGTTGTGATGTAATACAGCTGGGACAGCTGCCCCAAACTGATCAAAGGGATATTCCATACCTTATGATATCATGCTCAGCATATAAAGCTGTGGGAAGAAGAAGTGGGGATGTAGGGAAGTGTATGATGGTGTTTTGCCTTCCCAAGTAACCATTATGTGTGATGGAGCCTGGCTTTCCTGGAGCTGCTTGAGCACCTGCCTAACGATGGAAGTGGTAAATGAATTCCGTGGGGTTTATTGCTTATGCATTTTGCTTTTGCTTTACCTTTTAAACAGTCTTTTATCTCAACCCATGATTTTTCTTACTTTTATCTTTCTGATTCTCTCCCCTAGCCCATAGAGGGGAAGCCACTTGTCTTTGTGGGGCTTAGTTACCATCTGAGGTTAAACCACAACAGAGTTGTGATGGTATGTAAGAAAAAAACCTTGTAATCCTATAATCCAAACTAAGCAGAATTAATTCTCAGGCTGGGAAGCATCCTGTCTCTAATTAGCATAAAAATAAATATTTTAGCTGATTTTTGATCCTGTAGGTACATCTCAATTTTTATGTATTCCTGTTGAACTCTTTTTCTTTACCCTTAGACTCATATTTTTGTGAGATAATTTATTTTGATTTTCAATGCTAGACAAGAAACCATTGCAGTTAGTTTTAAATAAGTCTGAATAAAAGAAAAGATAAATGGTTCTAGACAGCCATACTGCTTTGTGAAGTGCTGAAGTGTGCTATGGGTTGACATATCCTTAAAACTGTTGCTAAATCACGAAGGCTGAAAAGTCAGAACAGGTTATTGAAATGTTCTTAAATGGTTCTTAGACACCATTTTACTTGAGCCATTAGGATATACTGCAGCATAAGGAGACATTCAGAAGTGGGTTTTGACATGAAATACATTACTGCTCGTCAGAGTATGCAATGGAGATCACAGTATGTATAGACTTTTCATATATTACATGATAGATAATGGCTTCTTGGAAAGCATTTTATGATGTACTATATTAACCTATAAAGTAAAATATGGCTATGTGCATTTTGAAGTTATTACATACTTCATTAATAGATTATTAAATACTTTGAACTATTGAAATGATGACATGCATAACTTTCTGTCTAATTTCGTAGTAATCCAGTACATCTTTTCCTGATTAAGTATCAAAATACCTGAAAAATATTATTGTTTATTCATTACAGTCCTCTAGTATTAGCTATTGCTGAATTTTCAGTATACACTCTATATTCTACCTGTGCACATCTGGTTGCTCTTTTATGATTTACTAAGCTAATTATTATTTATGTCATCCCTGGTCTATATCCTCATGTTCAATGCCCTGAGCCACTGCAACACGTTAGAAGAATCACATTTTCCTGCCTGATTACAAATTGCTATCAGAACAAATACTACCTTCGTATTTCTTGGGAGTAGGGTGTAGATCATTTCCCAACCTGGCAAGAGGAGACAGGCCACTAGATTTACCTACCCCTTCCTTTTTAGCCATGTTGACAGAACTGACACACATATCTACAATCATACAATCTACAACCATAAAATCTGGAAGAGAATACTTTCTCCAGCACCCAAACTCAATCATTAGTGCCTTCAGTGAGTTTTGAAGACTAACTGCTGATAGCTATGTCCTTTCAAGGCACTTCTAACTAGCACTAATGGCTCAGATTTCAAGCCATTAAAATTATTAATTATAAAAGGTGGGTTTGTGTTTTTTTTCTCTTTAGCTATAGCTCTTCTAAACAAAGTTAATTTCCTTGAATTTGATACTCCACAAGCTTTTTTATTTAAAAATATATGTAGTTCACATTCTTTTAATAAGATGTTGGATTAACATACCTAGAACTTCTGTTTCTGCTAGTTATACTAATTTCTTCTAATTTATATGATACATGTACAATTTATTTTCAATAGAGTTCAGACAAATGTAACAGCTTTGTGTATTTAGCTTGCACTGGTATGATCTCTACTCAGTAAACATCTTTTCTTCAGGCTAACTTAAAAATGTAATGTAGAAATTGGATGCAATTGACAAATGTCATAGGACATGGAGGGAATGAAACTGACAAGAAAGAGTAATTGTTCATATACTGCCTCAAACCATCATTTATCTATGACTATTCAGGAATTGCCCCTGACTGTACCCTTACAGGATGATGAGAAAGGAGAAAACCTGTTTGTGCCCATTTACTTAAAGAAAATGCAGAAATTTAGAGTGACTGAACAAAACATTTTGCAACTTACCACAACAACCTCATCCGCCTTCAGTGTGATGTAACAACTTCTCCTAAAGAAACACACAGAATGTATTACTGTATTAACTTCTCTTTACTGCCTTTTAACTTAGAAAAAAAAAAAAAACAAACCTAACAACAGCAAAAAAAAAACAAACCAAAACCCCCATGCAAAACCAAAAAATCCACAACCACATCATCATCCCAATAAAAAGAACAGCATCCTAACTGAATATTATGCCACAAAAAAACCCCAAACAAACAAAAAAAACCCAACCACAATACCCCACAAATTACTAAATTTCCAACATCCCCTTGGAGAAAAAAGCAAACAAACCAGCCAACCCCAAAAAAACCCACAACCCAAACCCAGTTCTGGTTTTTACTCATTGGAGTTCTCAAAGAAAATAATCATGATATGGAACTTGTAGTCCTCAAAGTAAAGCATCATAATAAGGTAACAAAAGATAACAAAGATGGGCTAATTCCAACAAAATATGAATCACCTCCTGACCAGGGGAATAGGAGCCAAGGAAGTGAGAGGTACTGAAGGTAAGCTGAAGTAACAGAAGACTAATTAGCATGGTAAAAATGACACCCCTAGGAAGAAACCTAACATGCTAATGTCAGATGGCCCCTGTAGAATGAACCAGACACTAATCAGAGCACATGCAAAAGGGCATTATTTAGATAACCAAAAGGTGACCAATTAACAAGTATTCAACTTTTCTTCGTTATAAACAGTATAAAACCCTACAACCTCTGAAGAGGTGTGTTACCTTTGTGAACTATGGCCTGGCATCCCTTTCTACACAGAACTGTATTAAAGGTTAGAAGGTAGTTCCTGACCATGCTCATTGGCTGATGTGCACTGGGCATGAACCCAAACCATGACTGAGGGACATCATCATGAAGAACAGAATCACTGCTGTGTTTTTAAGGGCAACCCCCCCCCTCCCCCCCCAATATCCCTCTCCCAAATATGTGGTATCATAACCACAGAGAGTACCTCTAATCGTCCATCTTTATAACCATAAGGAAAAAATATGCTTGCACTTAGTATATATAACACACCTACATAAGTTCCTAAGTTTAGAAACATAATAAAATTAGTGAGAGGACAGAGCTGTAATTTACAAAGTCCACTTAAGTGATCATAAATATAGGCAGAAATTTTAATTTTGCTTTCACCTCCATAGTGCAGTTGAGATTATTTACTTAACAGCAAAAGATAATTATCTAACAGAACTCGTCACTTTTAATCTTAGCAGAAATATATTTTATGATGATGAAATGCTAATAACAACTCCTTGACTTCAAACATGTGATAGACCCCAGAAAATCTTTTTAAATCCTGTTTCGGCAGAGATTTTTTTGATGCTGAACACCCATTAAACACAAATAGGATTAAAGCATTCTACACTTTGCAACTCCTTTGAAAAATCCCAACTGCTCTCACAGTACATAATGTGTGATGTACTACAGGTGGTATAAATTTAAGATTTTATTCTTTCAAATGGTGAGTTAATGGGAATTGAATGGGCAAACATACTTCAAGGGAAAATTTTAGTTTATTGCACTCCTTAGAAGAAAGGAGACGTACCTTATACAAAGTAGGAATTAATACCAGGTACAACTTCTGAAGGAATTTCACTGAAGATCATGATGTTGAAAAGGAATTTCCAGAGGAGAACAAGGATTGATTGAGTCACTTGCCTAAACAGTTGCTATAGCTTCAAAAATTCCAGATACCCTACAGACAAATAGCTCAGCCCTCAGCTGTTAATCCAGAAAGGCACACATCTTCTGTCAGATCTGAGGAAACATTTATGTCATCTGCTGTGAGAGTAAACAGGGGAAGGAACTGCTGCCATTGACTGACATCTTTGACAAAACTCAGATGGAACAAGAGACTGAGCCAAGAGAAGTGAACAAAACCAGACAGATGGAGGCCCCTGTCACACCAGGGGCTCTTGCCCCTCCTACAGATCTGCAAATTCAGAGCAGGTTAAGTACCCTGGGGACTGATCAGAATAAAAAAGATTTGTCAGGTGACTTATCAGAGCTGACTGAGTCTCAATCTTTTGTCTACCCGAAAGAGAAGAGGCAAGTAATAATTACCAGTGGCTTCCTCCTGTGGAGACAAAGGCACCAGTCTGGTTACTTGACTTAAGCTGGTATCTCAGGTTTGTTAGTCAGACAGAACTAAGGTCCAGGATTCTGAGGACAAAGGTAAAAGTCATAATGGGGCCCATGTTGTGTCTAACTCAAGTCTGTCACTGAGGGAAAGACTAGAGCAGAAGTGGTCTCATCTAGCAGGTCAACAACTGTGCATGTCTGGTGTCACAGTTGGGGGTTTGGCTGTGGGATCCTCTCTGTACCACTGTAGCCAAGACTGACAGCATCTCGGGCTGTATTATTAAGGGTACACCCAGCAGGTGTATGGCTCGGCCATCCCCTCTATTCAGTAGTTAAGAGTGCATCTAGAGTACCATATCCAGTTTGGGGTTTCCCAGTACAAGAAGGATATCAACATCTTGGTGTGAGTGCAACAGCAGACCAGCAAGGTGGCTGGGGCTTAGAGAATGTGACTTGTGGTGAGAGACTGAAAGCAGTGAGTCTCTTCAGTTTCTAGAAGAGAAAAGCAGCAGGAGAGATCTATTGCTGTCTACAAATACTTGATCAGAGGACACAGAGATGATGGATCTAGGCTCTTCTCAAAGGTGCACAGTAGTAGGATGAGAGGCAAATTGCACAAGTGGGAACATGAGAAATTCTTATTAGATAAAAAAAAAAGTTTTTCCTTTTTTTTTTTTTTATGGTGGTGAAATACTGGAACACATTGCCCAGAGCAGTTGTGGAATCTCTCTCCCTAGAGACTGGGCTGTGCACATCCTTGAGCAGCCTCACTTAATTAAACCTGCTCTGAGCAGTGGGTTAGACTACTGGAGGGTCCTTCCAACCTTCATGATTCTAAATAATGATAGGCACTGGCCCTGCACTCAAAAAATAGCCAGATTTCTGTACTGGTTATTAAAGGAATCTCAGAAGATTTGCTCAGATGCTTTTATTATGAATATCTAGCATAAGTTTAGATGAATCCCAACCCCAATTTTTATTTTGCTTCTGTTTGAAATCTGTAGGAAGTTAGGCATCTGAAAGCCTCAGTGGTTTTGCTATCTTTAAGTTCAAATCCTATTGAAAATATTCCGAGTCATAAAGCTTCTTTTTACAGTCCTCCCAATATTTTTGAAATATAGTATTTTTTTACCAAATAATTGTACAAATGATTCACCGTTTTGGTGATGAAAGAGAAAGACAGCTTTCTTGCACCCCAACCTTAGGAATAGCTACACCCCAATATCTACGAAGTTGGGTCACTTCTTCGTTAAACATTAGTTACATAAGTAATTCCTCTTAAAGCAAAACACCTTTGTGCTAAAACCCTTGCTGGAATGCTTAAATTCTCATTCTGTGCACTTGTCCCTTAACACTGATTCACATTAATAAAATCAATGATTCAGTTAATTTTTTTCAATTAGTGACTTAATACTGTGCTGGAATTCTTTAGTAGTATTATGGTTGCTTTGTGTAATACCCCTTACAATACCCTTTTGAGATTGGTACTATTCCTCTAAGATGCTTTAAGTGAAGAATAACAGAAAGCAAAGTGTGAGAACAACATAAGACATTCAGGAATGACTTTGTATTTTTCTTAAAAGCAAAAATAAAAAGCTCTTGAGACTTGAACTGACATTTACAGGAACATTACTTTTGGCAGTATTACCTATAAGTAAAATTGTCCAACCTCCTATTAAAAGAAAAAATTCAGCTTTCACTTGCATACTACAGCCATCTTTCAACTATATAGCATTGTAATAACTCATGCTGAGTATCTGCCTCAGACTAAATTTCCTTGAATTTTTCTGAATTTCTATCAAAAAGATTTAAGTTCCTAAAGTGACAGGATTAGAGTATGACACTGTTGATGACTAAATAAGGTTGAAGAATCCCATCCCTAATTCCTGTTCTATCATTAAAAATTGTAAGAATTTCAGTATTTATTACTCACAAGAATTTAAGAACTGGTTCTATATGATGTAAAATCTCATGGCCTAATGAAAGACCCTAAAGTAACCACTTAAAAAAAATGAAGTTAAGAACAACTGTTCCACTACAGTAAAAAAATGTAGTAGACCACAAGAGGCTGCATTTGAGATGTGTTTTTCCAGCTTGTATGCATGAATCACAGAATTTCCTAGATTGGAAAAGACTTTTAAGATCATCCAGTCCAACCATTAATGTAACACTGAGCTTAAATCTGGACTAACTAAAAGCTTTTTGTACAAGATATGAAGAACACTTTATCTTGGCAAAGAAATTAATGCTAATATTTTCTTTTCAGGATTTCTTATCACCCAGCTAGCCAGACTGCACATGCTCCATCACCCCAGAGCCCTCAAGCATGCTCCACACCAAGATCACAAGATGAAGTTAAGAGTTTCCTTACAAAAATCCATTCACTGCTGGGGCCTGGCTGCACCTGGGCACTGCAAGGAGGTGACTCCATCACTATACTTCATCCACAAGCCAGTAGCAGAAACAAGAGAAGAGGGAAGAAAAGAGACAACAATAGAAAATTGTGATGAAAAAAGTAAATGAACTGAGAAGCAGGAGAGAATTAAAGACAGAGTCAGAGGACTTGATCTAAAAATCAAGAGGTTGAACTAAGATAGATGAAAAAGACAAAGGTGAGCATGGAGAGCTGCAAAAGAGGGCTCACCAGTGATGCTGAAACACTGAGCTGGGAAAGCTGAACTGTCTCATGGAAACTGCAGGCAATAGACTCTAGAGATCAGCTACAGAACAAGACCAGACCAACTGGACAAAGAGCCCAGAGTTAGGTGGAACAGTCTGTTTACAGAGAATATGAAGTACTATTGATTATGAGAGTAGGCCCATCAGTAGGTGAGAACAAGAGAATCCATTCTAGAAAAAGGTTGGGGAAAAGGAATCTGAGCAGGTAGAAAGAATTCAGCTACCTGGAAAAAGATGGTGGAGTCTTTTGCCAAGAAATACCACCTTAAAGATGTTGATTAGTGATGCATTCTTCCTTTATTGTGTATCTATCTTTTATATATGGTAGACTACCTACTATTAAGTGTTCCGAAGAACAATATGCTCATCACCTCAGATTTATCACTCAATTACTGGATACTTTAATCCTGAATCATCTCATAAACTGGTTACACAAAATACTTGTATATTTTTATCTTTAGTATCTCTGACCTTCAATTCACACTAAGAACTAGTGTAAAACAGTACAACTTAGACTAGCAGAAGTATTAATTCATGAAGACAGCTGAAAATGTTTTGTGATACATGACACCCTCAACTCTGTTTCTTTATTCAAAGAGATGTTTTGCAAGAAAACTGAAGAAAAAGCAGTGTTGAACCACTCTAGAACAACAACTGAGCAAGCTCCTTGTACCCTATGTATGGTATCAAGAAGATGGCCTGTAGAAAAATATAGTCCATAGCCATATAATTAAAAATTTATTACTATTTTACAATGGATTTAAAAGAGCATATTAAGATTGCAGAAGCAAACTTAATCCTGGCATGTTCAAAAGCTTTGAGTGCAGCTTTAACAATATTGCTTAGATATTATAATATCTATGTGCAGAAGACATGAAAATGGTGTTCTATTTTAGTTCATTTAGACTTGAGTTACCCCAGCCCCAGACAAGGGTTCTATGCATGATGCTTCCTATTATTCTACTTAAGCAAAAAGGTTTTTATGGAATATATGCTTTGCATCTAAGTGAAATACATTTTCAAATTCTCTAACATTCTCCAGTCAAATAATTTTCTTTTACAGGAAACAAAAAAAACTAAGCTCCTTCTTGAAACTGTTCAGCATCTGTGATTTTCCTCTTAGGAAGCAGCCCCAAACCATCAGTGTTTAGTTCACCAGAAACTGTCTTATGCTTTCCAGAATTACTTTATTCTCACCTATTTGTTGTGATGCTGATTTTCTTTTTCTTCAATTTTCTTGCTTTCTTTCCTGTGCTGAATTCCACTCTGTCCAGGCATTTATGGCGAGCAATGTTAACCTTCTGAACCTTGATAGATTCAATAAGCCAGGTTCCTTTAAAGCCATCATAAATCAGCCTCTCCATTTTGTAGTCCTCATGCTCATTGTTTGACTTTTTTCCTGTATAAATAAATATCTTTCAAACCTAGGGTTTGGCAACTGTAGCAGTAAATACAAATTTTATATTCCTGCTTGACAGTGGCACAGCTTCAACAAGGAGAGACACTGTCGTCCCTGTGGACAGCAGATTTTAACTTCCTGTGAAAGACAATGAGTTGAGTCCTCAGGTTTCTCATGGTACAAGTTCTTTGCTCTCGCCACAAATTCCCTTCCCAACACTCTGCCCCCTGCCAGATATTTAATAAAAAGCTAGGCAAAAGAACAAGCAGTTTTGAAAGAAGGTGGCTACTGCTATGTTTCACCTACCACTTTTTGTCAGAGGCTGAATACTATTTGTATGAAACAGATTTGTTCTATGATTATGGGCCAGATCAGGCCTGTCAAGGTTATAAGATTAAAAAAAAAAAAAAAAAAAAGAACACCTGAAGAACTAAATAACAGACCTCAGGAGAAAAAAAGAACTTCCAAGATCTCCTTCTCCTTCTGCCTGTACTCAGAAACAGCACTCTGAGCACCCAGAGAGCACTGTCATCAAATAGAGAGGTGTTCAAGAAGCAGAGGTTGAGAAACCATTTCTGAAGTGCAGTTTTGGCACTTCAGTTCTTCCTACTCTGAGTGATTGAGTTTCTTGTTAGTCAGAGCTGAATTCCATATTTTTTCATGTTGCATCTCAATGGTGTGGATATAGAATTTGGGCCCTACAAGCCAAGCACATATGTGCTTTTCAGCTTTGAGTAATTACTTAAGCTGTGGGACAGCTTTGCTTGTTTACATAACGTTATAAACTAGGTTTTGTACTATTGTCAGGGGAATTCAGTACCTGCCAACCTACAATCTTTTCTAAGCATCTGAAGTGGCTTTGGTTTTGTTTCTTTCTGGATTGGATAGATATTAATCTTTTGGCAAGTTAGTCTGTTATGAGAAAGAGTCTAAAATTTGATTTTTTTTTTAATAAACCTAAGTGCTTGACAAACCAAATGACAGTTCTGGAACTAGAAGTAAAAATAGTTATCAGCCAGGTGGAAAAATTCCACAGGTTAGTGATCAGAAACTATCTAAACTATCTGGTCCAACTTCACTGTTAAAGAGAAAAACATGTAACAGGAGCAAAAGCAAAAGATATAACCTTGCTTATAACCAGGGCCACTAGAAACATACATCTATATACAGACACACACATGGTTTTGTAACATTCTGCCAAAACATTCCCAGTCGAGCTTAATTCACCAGTTCACAAGAGTGGGCAACAGATAATTTTTAAGACCTCTACTTAAATATTGTGCATAAAAGAACGTGAGCCAAACTACCTTTTATCTACCAAGTGCTTGCATTCTCTTCAGCAATGCAAAGGCAGCTTCAAAATCAGTCTGATTAACTGGTTAGCCATCCTTACAGCTGTTCTGTGACACTGAGGTGCTGTAAAGCAGCTGGAACTTACTGAAAGTGAGTGGGGCTTTGTACTTCCAGAAGTCTCATCCAAGTTAACCAGTGACAGCTGATGTGTTTCCTTAAAAAGGAAAGGAAAAAAAGGCAAACCCAAAATAAAAATTGACACCAACATTCCAAGTAGTTTTAACAAGATCCCTCTTTTTAAAAGTTAAGTTTTTGTCTTTTTTTTTTGTTGTTTGGTTTGTTTGTTTGTTTGTTTGTTTGTTTGTTTGTTTTTTAAATAGGGTTAATGAATGAGATTTGTGTAATTCTGACCCTCCAAGCCAATGAGAACATTTCCATTCATGACTATGCTTAGGGCTAACAAATATAACAAATAGATATTAGGTAAACCTCCAGGATTCTATGCTAATTTCAAAAAGAGTGATGTGCAGAAATTTGTGGATTTAAGAAAATGTAATTACACCAATACTTCACTAAGACAACAAATTTCCAAGTGTAAAGGACCTGAGTATTTAGAAATATTTATTCTATGACTGTTTCAACAATGTAGACAATGCTTATAGAATCTGAGGATTAAAAACCTTGCAATATTCCACCCATAGACAAATGTTACATACTTTTTCTCATGCTAGAAATAATTTGATTACTTATTCTCTTTGCATGTGTATTTGTTCTTATGCATGGTGCATGTATGAGAAAATTAAATACATAATGGATTCATTAACAACATTTTGACCCACACCTAAAAATCACAATTTAATGCATTTGTTTTACTCTAACAACTGCTATTGCATAAGTATTTCTGTGTTTTAGGCAATACAAAACTAGTCAACAAAGGGAAAAGATAGCTGTGTATCAGTGTGAAGAAGTTTGACATCAGCAAGGCAGAGAAGAAGCCACTAAACTGTAAAGCACTTGGGAACATTTCACTATATATTTCACAAAATACACAACAGAATGCAGAAGATAAATAGCCTAGGTATTTGGTGTTAATTATTGTCATAAACTTGTGTATCCTTTATCCATTCACACATCAAACATTGCTGCCTGATAGGAAAAACATTGATTCATCTCAAGCTCCCAAACCTGTTCATATCATCAAGATACTAGAAAAAAGTTTGACTGATGAAAGACCTTCACCTTCTAAGTACACCTCATTGAATAAATATAGTGAAAAACTATGCAAAAGAGATTCCTTAAGTACCCTCAAGATGTATGAAAACACACAAACCAGAATTATACAGTTTCTAGGTGTTATCTCTATCATGATGGATAATTTCAACTGGCCTAGTAAGGTATTCTTCCATTAGTCCCTTAGCAAATCACTTTGTACTACGCTGCAGGAAAAGAAGCCAACTGGTAAGAACACCCATGTAGTACAACGTATCAGCCGTCTGCAGCAAGAAGCAATAACTGCACAGTGATTACTTTGTACAGATATACTACATCTGCAAGGCTGAGGACTCAGAAGCATACTGGTTGCTCCTGGTTGAAATATTTTCTTATGGAAGTATATACTGAGGATTCAAACTGTTTCTAAGTGACCCTGGCCTGGAAATGCTATTTTGTTTCCCAAACACAGGTGGACTGAAGAGACATGACCTTTTCACACCTGAGGCAAATAAAGCAGCTAAAATTGTTTTTTGTTTGTTTGGTTTGGTTTTCTTTTGCATTCCACATAATAAAAACTGCAAAATTCTCCCTTCCAGAAATACTTTGGATTTTACTACACTCAGTCTATATGGTTCTTTTGAGACTGTGACTGACAGTTTATAAACTTCCTGTATCTGTGTAGTATTTTTCTACTTTTCTTTTTCTACTTCCCTCCCTCCCCCTTTTTTTTCCCCAAGGCACTCCCTTACAATCCCTTGTTATTACTGAACCAAGTACAGTATTTCTGCTTAAAAGCATCTTCTGACCACATCCATTGCTGCCTGGTGATATACTTCACATTACTCTTCTGTAAATAAGTGGGCCAGCTGAAAAGATTAACAAAGTAATTTGTCAGACATTTGTTATGATTTGACAGTTATTAGGAGTGCAAACAAATCTGCTGGCTTAAAAGTACATAATGTCGCATATCACACTAAGAACCAAACAAAACCCCCCTAACTATTAAGTATAATTACTGGTTGTTCTAAGAAGTCTAAACGGTCAGGTTGTCACGTTTTAACCCCATCTGCCAACTAAGCACTATGCAGCTGCTCCCTCACTCCTCCCCACCACCCTGGTCAGATGCGGAGGAACATAAAAAAAGTAAACCTCGTGGGTTAAGATAAGAATGGTTTAATAATTGAAATAAAATATAATATAATAATATCTGTACTGAGAAAGAAGATAAAAAGAGAGAGAAAGAAAAACACTATAGGCAAGTGATGCACAACGCAATTGTTCACCACCCACTGACTGATGCCAAAGCAGCTATCAGCCCCTCTTGGCCAGCTCCACCCAGTTTATATACTGAACATGACAACGTATAATATGGAATAGCCTTTTGGCTAGCTCAGGTCAGCTGTCCTCTCTATGCTTCCCCTCAAGCTTTTTGTACACCTTCTTACTGGCAGAGCACAGGAAATTGAAAACTCCTTGGCTTTTTAGTCCTTGATAACACCACTTAGCAACAACTAGGAAATCAGTGTAATATGAACATTATTCTCATACTAAATTAAAATCACAGCACTGCTCCAGCTACTAGGAAGAAAATTTACTTCATTCCAGCCAAAGCCAGGACAATATCCACCCCTTACTCTATACCATTTATGATATGACCAGATCCCACACTTTCAAATATGTCCCAGTTTATCAGCACCACTTTTATTTTTATATATAAAAACCTGTATCATTCTCTTAGTCTATAAGCCATCCCTATAAAACATCCATGGAGTTCATTTAGTCCACAACTTTGAGTTCCATATGTGTTTCAGGGCAGGGAATGTGGTGTGTGGTATTGGACTTGCATACTGAAGCCAGTTCTGGTTCCATCACTGCTGCATTTATCCCGTTCTATCACTGCTACACTTCACAATAATGTCCATGGTCAAGTCTACCCCTCAGTCAGGAGCTCTTCTATATGATGCATCCCTTCCTTGACAGCCTTAGGTGTCATGAGAGTACCAAGCTATAAATAATTCACCCTTATCCTGCCAATTCAGATCTACCTGAGCTACTTCAGTCTAAGAAGACTGATCCACTGCTTGGGTTTTTTTTGATGTACTTCCATGGTCTCACTCATGGGTACATAAGCTTCAATATGATATACTTTCACAACCAGGTTCTTTACCTGAGCATCAATATCTTGCCACAGTGTGGCATCCCAGATGGGTGTACCATCTGTATTTTGCATTGTTCTGCTTCCATTTCTGGATTAACTCCCACAGGCATTTGCCACTATCCATGATTCTGTGTAAAGTCCGTATAAAGTGTTAGTCATTTTTCTCACTCAGCAATGTCTAAAGACAGTTGGTCATCTAGCTAATTTCAGTAATTCTGTGTCTGAGGACTATTATTTTTCTTATAATTACCTGAAGCCTGTATCTGAAGTGAATAATTGTTTAAGTAATTGTTCTCAGGAAAAAAAAAAAATCATAAAAATGAGAGAGATACTTCTAATGCACCTTTTGCACTGGTCCTGTCATTTAACTGTAGTACCTATGGTCACTCAACTCACAATCTGTACTACCTGAACTATACATGAGGCTGCGGAGACTTACTGCTCAGGAAGAGCATCACTAGCATTCAGCATAACTGTTTGTTCATAAAGTTTTAAATAGTATATAATGCTCATTTAAATAGAATGCTAAAGCACTAGCAAATCCAAAGCTTGCAAATACCTTAATTTTTAATCACTGCTATCACATTCTCTAAATCACATTTATGTCTGAGTGGTCATTGACTTAATTACAAGTAGTCCTTATTCAGAAAAGGCATTGGGACTTGCCCTCAAGAATATGTTGCTAAACATAAGACTGCTTAAAGGCCTGTGAAGCCTCAGCAGAGAAGCCATTAATTTGTGAAAATGGGGCTCAGCTTGTATTTCTGTCTTTCTTGATAAAGGTGACTTCCTCAATCCAGTCATGATAATAATGCATTTCCAAATTGAAAGGATGTTGAATTCTCAACTAAGCTCCTGCATTTGTAATCACGTACATTATGATCCGCTGACTTAAAAGAATCTTGGTAGGATGCTGTGTAGATAGATGAACTATGAAAAGGGGAAGTCTACTAATGAATGAAACATGTATTAGATTTAATCATTTGTATGTTGTAAGTTTGGGAAAAAATAGCTTTGGTTTTTTTTGTGCTCAGGATGAAATGTAATGTGTTTGTGTAGATATTTAAAACTTAAATTATTCTGCATTTCCTTTAAAGGAGAACAGGATAAGCCTTGTAAAGAAGCTGTTTTCCTATTGAAATACAAGAATTTAAAATACTGTGAATTACATTACTAAACACACTTCAAGATTATTTGAAGACGCTGTTTTCCAGACTAGTAAAAACATAGTTCTTGCTTCACACTGCTCAGGTAAACCAATCAGCTACAAGCAAATTTCCAACCAACCCTCTTTCTGCTTAGTCTAAGAACATTCAAATCTGCTGAGCCTAGTCCACACCGAAACAAAACAGAGTTGAATTTTCTACCTGCAACATAAGAAGAAAATTCCCTTGTCAAGCAACTCCCTGGCCCATCACAAGATGATCAGCCTAACAAAGGCCCATCTGCACAAGCCCAAAGGAGCAAAGCACCACACCATGGCAGGTGGGAACTTGAAGGAAGGAATCCTAGGGAGCTACAACCTTGTCCAGGTGCCTCCCTGGTCAGAGCTATCAGCCCCAGTCCAGTCATGAAACCTGTACCATGACTCATGGGGACCAGCTGTGCCATGAGTTAGCTGTCCCATGTCTTAGCTGGACTAAGAAAAGTTGCTGCCTAGGGGTGGTACAAATTATGGGGTGCAGGGCAAAACCAGTTTGGATTTGCACAGGATGTATGGGATATTTAGGGGAGGAACCAAAGATAAAACAAGGGAGGGAGTTAGGTGATCAGTGAAGAAATAAGAGTGGGGAAATACAGGAATTAGAGGGTGAAAAGGACTGGTCACATGTAGATAGTTGGCTGGTCAGTACACTTGTCTGGCCATGCCCTTCATGTGACCAGCACAGTTTGTCCTATGTTCTACTAAATTCCTTTATAACTCTTTCCTGAGTGAGGGATCTCTATGGTGTATGGGAGAGCATGTGCATATGAGGTGTGAGTGCAGCAACTGAGGTCAGACTATGGGTGGGAGAACCTGTCTGGTGCAAGTGCCTGTGGTGAGTGCAGGTGTGCGAGTATGTGATGGCTAATGAAGCTTGACACAGATGACCCAGTGAGGAGGTGAAGTGTCTTCAGTGCAAAGTGGGTGTGAGTGGGTCTCTAAGGGCAGCTCTGGGTATGAGAACATCTACATATCTCTAGAGGCAAGAGCACATTAGGGCTGGCCACTGGACCTAGAGGAGTCCTGGCTGGTTGTGTGTGCGTGGGGGCCTGTACCAGAAACTGAAATAGGTCTCTGCATGTAGAGGCTTGTATGCCTGGGTGCCAGCCCCTGGGCAGGCTGAGATCCCAGGCCCAGCTAGCAGGCAGACTGAGTGTCTGCGCTTGGCTGCTGCAGGGATGTACCTTGTACATATATATATTTTCATTAGTAGGCTGCAACCATTAGTGCTGTCTGTGTCCATGTGAGTGCGCTGAGCGTCTGTCTGTGATCTGTGTGGCTGGCATATACGTAAATATGTATGTATGTAGTGTATATGTGTAATTTTGTGTGTGTGCCTGCTGGGAACACACCTTTAGCTTTCTACTGGTTGGACCTGGGAACATGGAAAGGTAGCAACCTTACATCTCTCAGGCTGCTGAATCTGGTGTGGTATTTTCCTCTATCAGTACCAACTGGTACAGTGTGGAAAAGGAGTATTTTCTGGAACATACGCTAGCATTATTATATATTGATTCAAAGTTCAAGACTTGAATATTGTATTAGACAAAAATGCAGAGATATTAGAAGGAAATGTCTATGGTACACAATTACTATCTCACTAAGATATTACTTCCATGAGAGAAACTGTATGATGGAGACAACATACTTTACTTTGTGAGACAGCAACACTGAAATATATACAACAACAAAGAAAATATTTATAGGTATACAGTAAGGTTTATTTAAAAATTGATGTATAAAGATATCAAACTGCTGTTTAGAGGAAGCATCTAAAGCAAATCTCAACATGAAAATACATAAGTGTCCATCACTGGATAGAAGTTTACTTCCAAGGTATAATTACACCAGTAAAAATATCTTTCTGTTTCTTTCGTAGCATTAGAAGAACTAAAATATCATTAATAGAAGAAAATATTTCAACTTGGCAGCAGAAGAAATCTTTTCATTAATTGAATGTGATAAAGTTTCTATCAGCATTCTTACATAAAGGCAGGTAAGAGGAGGCAAACAGCTACTGAAAGGCTTCTTAAAAGATCTTTTTTAAATCTCATTAAAAAAAAAAGTTACATAATGGATACTGAAAATGTAACTAAAGTTATCATAGATAAGGAAGAACCTCAAAGACAGTAGCAGGGAAACTCAAAGCGAAAGTTCTTTCCTTTTAAGTAATTCATATTTAAACAATAAAGTTTTGCAACTGTTACAATCTTCAATATTTCCAAGTCAGTGGGTAATAAGAAAAAAAATACTTTTTTTTTCTATTTTTTTATCATTTAGTTTTCTTCTTTCTTAGTCTTCTGTAAGGTTCTGATTTCTGTGTAGAGTCAAAACTTTTTACTACTCCTTATTAGCTACTTTTTTTTCGGAGAACAATCTCTAAGTTAGACAGTAAATCATAAGAGATAACAGTGAAAACATCCCTGTGAAAAAACTGTTAGAGAAGAGGAAAGCTAAACCCTGCAGAGCTGCTTCTTGAGTAGAAAGGTCTGAAACAACCATGGACTGATGAAATGGAATCCTGGAACTGAACTATAATGTTTTTATCATAGCATTTCACTAAGGCACAACCACCATCTTGAAATATTGCAATGCAGCATGAGACTGTGTTCAAGCTGTTAGTCTTTCACTATTTTATCCCTCCAAATGTGTCCCACACAATTTTTTCTCCAGAGGAGAATGCATCATTTGCTTTAACCTTGCAGTCCAGCATCTTTTCACCACACAGCTAACTCCTGCAAAACCACTTTTCTTAGCCTTGTTTACTTTACCATTTTTATAATGCTCTTGAAGTTTCCTCAGCAGCACCAAAACTAAATACAATGAAGTGGAGTTGTAGTTCAAAGTTTTTTTAAGAAATGATAGGAAACTAGTTAACAACATGAACAACTGCTGAAACAAAACTTGCTCAGTATCCCATAAAACTATGAACACTTTTGATGACTGGAAGAGCAAGAGACATACTGGACAATTTTTATGATAGCTGAAAATAAAATTTCAGCGTCTATGATAAAAAAAGATTCTACAACAAATACTTATATTAATCCATAAAATGCACTTGATGAATCAATTTACTGCTATTACAGGGTATTGGAATATTAATGCAGAGATTAGGGAAAGAGGAGCTAAACCGTGCATGGCATAGTTACATAGCATCATTTCATGTCCCATCTTGTTGAAAGAATTATCTGCTCCCCTTTCTTTCTAAAACATGTAGTTTTATTACAGTTAATACACAGAGACATCCTCGTAATAGCTTCTTAACACTGATGTGTCTGGTGAGGTGTTAACATTGAACATGAATTCAATTGTATCTAAATGCCCGGTTAGGTCCTTCAAGGAACTAGCCACCTACTTCCTTTGTTACATTTGAAATAAGACATCTTCTTATAATACTGTATTACCAGAATCAAGAAATATGATGCCCAAATGAAACATTCATGGAGACATAACACTTTTATTCTGAAAAATTATTTTCCATTGCTGTCTACTGTATGACTTCAGAAGAAGAATGGTCATTTTAGGCTGGAAGATCATGCTTGCAGAATAACCAGTGGGGTTGATGTGGCCATACCTTACTTCACAGTGGAAATCAAAACATGCTTAGGTGTGATTCCTGACTGAAGTCCTATTGTTCAAAGATATACCCCTTGACACCATCTGAACCATCTAAGCTTCAAGCATAGACAAAATTAATTGCATCATAACTGCATGCCTCCCAGGGTTTTTAACCCCAGAATCACAGGCATGGTGGAAGAAGACTTCTAAAAGTACAAAGGGGAAAAATTAACCCTTGTTCAAACACTTTATGAGGCTTATTAATTGTTAAGGGAGCATAGGTAAGGACTGATTTGAAGATCTGTCCCTCAGACTTACATTTTGAGCTCAATCAAAAAAACCCAATCTGGAATCTCAATGAAAGCAAATGAAAAGAAGCTTTGGAACGTTGAAAACCAAAACTTTCAGAATAATTCTTACTCTAATAATGTGTATTTTTTTTGGTTAGATATCTGAAATTAGTCTTTTACATCTCAGATTTGCTATTTCATCCCTAAATTGGACCATTAAAATTTTCTTCTATTATCTTTGGATAGGAAAGATGCTTCCTTGAGGTCAGTAGAAAAACCTAGGCAAGAATGTAGTATAACTCATAGTACTTTCCAGTGTAAGTGTGATACAAATTCCTAAGTCCCTCAACAAACAAAGTATACATTTGACTTGTGCTGAAAGCAAGGACAAAAGAGTTCAAACACACCATGGCATTTCTAACAAAAAATCTGGTTTATCTTGCACAGAATCTGGTGTTAACAGATATGATGACTGGTTGTTCAAAGTTTGGCTGACACTCTTTACCCTACGATAAGTCAGTCTCAGAAAGAAGAATGGATGATGGATTGATGGCTGCATAAGATAAGAAAGAAGAATGGGTACTTAAGGATAAAAATAATGCTATCAAATCCCCCAGACATGCATCCTTGAGGATAAGCATGTTTTGGAATAGTCAGTAAAGTCCCCAAACTGGTGCCCTGAGGTTATTTCATTATAATTTCATTATAATACCATTATAAGGTGAAAACCACACCTTCTAGATAGAAAAAGACCCCTACCTAAACAAGCCCTTTGCCCTCTGAGCACAATGTCTAGTACGTTTAAAATGCACTATACCTTAATTGAGACTATCAGGGAATTGTAGGATAGCTTTCAAGTAGCAGAGTACTAATGAAGTAAGCAGGAGTGTTCATATGTTTGAATGGTATAAATAATTTGCCTGGCTATAACCAGCTGTGCTATTTTTGTGAATTATCACCTAGCACATTTTTTTGTACTGAACTGGAGTAAAACAAATATCTCAACTCTGTGTGTGTTTCTTACTTATTTTTTAAAAATATAAAGCTTAGTATGAACTTTTCCTTTCTTTCTAGCTTGGTATTTTGTATATTTCTAGCTAAGTCTCTTTACAAGACATTTGCTTTTATCAAGACATAGATGTCTTCACTAATGCAGACAGAAGTGTGATGCTGAAGACAGTCTATCTATAATCTCTGTTTTTCTATGATTTAGCTCAGCAGTTTTTCTTAATCTGTGTTTTGAGTCTGGACAAATATTGGGACAACAGAAATGCTATATTAAGTTTAAATTTGGAAAGACAGGTGGAGCTTTTGTATTTGGCACATATTGAAATCTAGCACAGTGGATACAACTATTTCTTCTGGTAGCTGCAACCTCACTCCTGAATCAGTTAAAGGGAAAGAAGGCACAGAGCAGAAGATGTACGTTATTTTAGTTTTGTGGTTTCTGTAATTGCTGGCATTCCTTGTTTACAAGGCCAAAAGCATGGATAACCCAAAACAGACTCAGTCTAGACAAAAACACACTTTATATTGCAAATGACAGCATTTGGAAAATTGTTTCCATGCCAAATTGTGAAAAAGCTACTATTTCAGCATAGCCTGGAAAAAAAGACAAAATGCCTTTATCATTCTTGTTGCTTATTCTGAGCTTTTTTAATAGAGGAAATTTGTTTTATTCTGATTTTCAAATGTATTTCACCACAATCTTGAGCTGCTAAAGTCATCAAGGATATATCTACACATAATTTATTTGTTTGATTCTGCTGGTTTCAATTTGTGTGCTTTCAGTGTTTACTCACCTTAGCGAGTCTGGTGAAACTAGTGACCCACATATCATAAAAGTACAACAGGGACTCAATTCTACAGACTTAAACACAGTCAGAAATTACATTTAACCTAAAGATATTTAACCTAGTATTTCTGGCAGTTTCTCCACTCACTGCCTCTGTTTCTAAGCTTAGAGTAAAAATTTTAAATTTATTCATGTTCTTACAAGTATGATTCAAGAATGTAGGTAAGTAGAAAAAAAATAGAAGGTATTATAATTGCTAAAAAATATTTTAGCATGATCTCTTATGGTATTAGATATCAGTAAGTCTACCCATAACAGACATCATCCTCCAAAATGCTCAGCTGCAGAGCTTCAAAATTTTGAACAGTGAGACAAAATACATGAAAAAACCAGATCCAGATAGTTCTGTTACGCACTGGTTTAATATTTACTTGCAAGATTATGATTATAAGAATTTTGGGTTTCCTATGTCAAGCTTTGTTGACATTGGCACAAAGTGTTGTCAAGATATGATTGCTAAGTCTGTCTGGGATAGAGTTAATTTTCTTAATAAATTTTCTTGCTTTTGCTCTTCCTATTTTCTCCTCATCCTGCTAAGAGCTCAGCTGCTGACCAAGGTTATTCCACAGCACTACTACATCTATGAACCTTAAATGCTGTCTGGAGAACTTTATTTTTAAGATCTCAAGATCAGTTAACTGATTTTTCATTCCTGACATAATGCAAATATATTTGTGTTGCCAATCACATCTCTCTATCTTACATTAATTTGAATTTTATTGATGTGTTATCTCTTCCCACAGTGCCTTTACTCCAAGGATTACTTAAGGTTTCCTCAGTAGACCTATTTGATAAAGCTTATTCTATGTTGGAAAGTTCTGTGGGATTCTATGCCATGTGTGTCACTGTATATATTTAATCCACAGATGATGGGAAATCAATGTTTGTGTCATTATGTTGAAGTTGTAAACACAAAATAAGAATGTGAAAGATGTTGTGAGTTGAAAACACACAGGTGAATAAAGACATAAATACTTAGAGTTGGCTGCTGTATGTATGGAATTTAGTTATGGAAGAAGAAATGTAAATGTTAATCTTTGCACCATTTTTTTATCCTCTCCTTTAAATAAACAAAATCCTGTGGAATCTTAAGAACACCACTATTGAGAATGCTTGAAATTAATAAAGAAAAACAGAGTATCTTGCAATATTGGAAGGTTATTAATAAAGCAGTTTCCCTCACCTTCTAATGGGATCTTGTTATGAGCTTACTCTAAAACACAGAACCCTATTCCAAAAGAATTACTAATGCCCAGCTCATTTCTAATATGAGCTAATGCAAAGCAGCAGACTTTTATTAACTATTTACTTCTATTAACACCTCTAACACCTTTTTCTCCTAAATCCCCTATTAAAATAGAGCTGTTCAGGTTTTATTGCAAAAAAGTCAACATGTCTCTCTACAATTAATTTGAAATATGCTGCTAGTAGTTAACTCAGAGTGCTGGTGTCATCAGATTTAGTGCCATGCACAAGAAGATTTTTATAGGCCTGTAACAACTTTTTTTTTTTTTTTAGTACATTTTGAAATAAACTCTTAATTCTTATCCATTTTCTTCATGTTTTCCCCTTACTGAAATACTTGTCAAATTTTTTAAAAAAACCTTCTATTCTGACATTGTTGTAAAGCACTACTGTTGCCCTGTTTTCCTCTAGCATGTAATATAAAAAATGACTCTGACACATGGAACTCTGTAAAAGCCCATTCGGCTACTGAAAGTCTTTGTCATTTGGCAGTTAGTCCCAGAATGACAGAATTGCTTAGGTTGGAAAAGACCTTCAAGATCATTGAGTCCAACCTCAACTTAACCCTACTAACCTAACTCTAACAACCCACCTCTAAACCATGTCCCTGAGCACCACATCCAAATGATCTTTAAACGCATTCAGGAATGGTGACTAAACCACTTCCCTGGGGAGCCAGTTCCAGTGCTTAACAACCCCTTCTGTAAAGAAGTCTGTCCTGATATCCAGCCTAAACCTACCCTGGTGCAACTTGAGGCCATTTCCCCTTGTCCTGTCACCTGTCACCAGTGAGAAATGACCAACCCCGCTCTTGCTACAACCTCTTTTCAAGGATTTGTAGAGACCAATAAGGTCTCTCCTCAGCCTCCTCTTCCCCAGACTAAACAGCCCCAGCTCCCTCAGTCGCTCCTCATAGGGTATGTTTTCCAAACCCTTCACCAGCCTTGTTGCTCTCTTTTGGACCCACTCCAGCACCTTAATGTCCTTTTTGTATTGAGGTCCCCAAAACTGAACATAGTACTCAAGGTGTGGCCTCACCAGTGCAGGATTACTTTCCTAGTCCTGCTTGTCACACAATTTTTCATACAAGCCAGGATGCCATTGACCTTCTTAGCCACATGGGCACATTGCTGGCTCATATTCAACCGTCAATCAATACACCAAGGTCCTTTTCTGCCAGGCAACTTTCCAGCCACACTTCCCCAAGCATTGCCTGGGGTTGTTGTGACCAAAATGCAGGACCTGACACTTGTCCCTATTGAACCTCATACAATTAGCCTTGGCCCATTGATCCAGTCTGTCCAGGTCCCCCTGTAGAGCCTTACTATCCTCCAGCAGATCAACACTCCCTCCCAACTTGGTGTCATCTGCGAACTTACTGAGGGTGCATTCAATCTCCTCATCAAGATCATTGATAAAGATGTTAAACAGTGCCCTGGGGGACACCACTCCTGACTGGCCACCAACTGGATTTAACTCCATTGACCACAACTCTTTCTGTCTGGACAT
>JAAGNO010016679.1:12732-24132 GCA_033439905.1 Ceryle rudis | reverse complement strand
TTAAAAATTTTTATTTTTCGTAACAAAATTATTCCACACACTTTTTTTTTTTTTAATTATTATTATTAGTTTTTTCTTTCCCAGAGTTTTATATCAATGTTACTATTTCTTCGGGGATGTTTGGGAGTAAGGGTCACTAACTGGCTAGCAAGAAACACCACCACTTACACCAAATGGAAAGAAATGTAGTCTGAAATCTACCATTCACATGTTAATATACATACATATACTGCCACACCATCCTAAATGTAATCAAAACAGGACTTGTACTTGTCAGTTTTTATGTTTTATGCACCATATCATTGCAAATCTTCCTTTTAATTCAGCATATTTTGGTAAGTCTTTAACTTTCTTGCTGAAAAGTCATACTGGGAAACTGTTTAACTTCGGTGGGGAAGAATAAACATTTCTTGACATTTACCCTCTAAAAGACAACCATCCACTGACTATATACACACATTCAGACTGATGATCCCGATCTCATCTCTGAGAGTCAATGAGTGTCATCATCAGATCAAAATAAACAAATGAACCATAACTGAATACACAGTATTACATTTACTGACAGCACCAAGAGAAGGCTGTTGGGTGTGTTTTGATTGAACAACAGTGCCCTGAACTACACCACAGAACACGTGCTACAGATCACATTCTTGTACAGTGTTTTCTAGGTGACAAATCACAGACATACATTACTCCTAGCATCCACTTGCTTTCTTCTGGAAGATAAAATACCACTCAGATAATCCAAAAATTTGAATAATTGCCTTAATTTTCTGCTGGGATTGGACGATAAGAGTAATGATTACTGCTTTCGCCTCTACTATTCCATGCAATTCTCATAGTTGCCCCCTTCCTCTCACCAAAATCAAACTATACTTTTTTTCTTTAAAAATTGAGCATTCAAACAGACTAGCAACAGGATACACATTCTTTCATTCAGGTTTGAACATAGACCTGAATGTATATTGTACCTCGAGATTTTTACCCTTAAATTACTCTAGCTGCCTGAGAAATTGATGGTTGTACTGCTACTTCTAATGAAGAGGTTTCAAGATAAGTTCTAGATAGTTTGAAGACAAAATATTAATTTCAATTTATGAAAACCATCCCTCCAGTACTATGCTGTATAAACAAAGGCTAAAACCACAAATGCAGCAAACTCTTAACAATACTCACTCATTTTCATTATAGAAATAGCTATGTGAAATCAGCTACTAGATAACACAAGGATTTCCTTTTTGAAATCATGACACATGCATTTTGCATCTGTTGAAAGTCCTGTTTTGGAAAGCTTGTTGTTGTAGTTGGATGATGCAGAAAGGGGAAGGTGGTTTTGTTTTCTGTCCCTGCCTCAGCCTCTGCACTCACACCACTCGGGCACCATCTGACATGCAAACCAGCTGCTCAATTGCACGTAGTCTTTAGATGGGTTGGAAGAAAATTCTCAACAGTTATCCAAGTTAGGCACATTGGCTCTTTGAGCATGAGAAACAGGACTGTATGCAGGGAGACCAAAAAACAGATTTCTCACTATGGTCTGAGACATGCAGAGTTCATGGAAATATCTACTTCCCACTGCACCTGCAAAAACTTCTCTCTAACAAATGGACTGTCCACAATTGGTATCACAATAAACATACACAAGCTTTAAAAGCACTGAAAAGATGATTTTACATTACATAGGAAACTCACAGCATCCAAAAGCAGACTTCTGAAATGCACGGGTATGTATTTTCTACTTTCTTTTTTCCCCTATATGCATAAATATGGACCTTTCAAGTAGGGGCATTATACTGACCTGTACCTCATCCCTCTAAAAAGGTGAAAGCATTTGATGAAAATGCTCCATCCTGCAGAAGATGCAGATCTGTGTTTGTCAAAGGTGCCATGAGCTCTGCTGACCAGACTTGCTGTGAGTTCTTCATTTCCTCTCCCAATGGAGGGAAAGCAAACATGGTTGTCAAACATGAGTGGAGTAGGAATGAATTGAGCTAATCTAAAGCAGCCCATGCTCAGAAAAGAAGTTCTGGGATTTTTAACCATAATTTCTGTTCATTGCATTAAGAATGGTATTCCTTCCTCCAAAAAAAAGGTTTGTTTTCTCTCTCTGCAGTGTATAGGGGTTTTTTTTAAATTTTTTTATTAATAGGTGACAAAGATAGACATGTCCCCATATACACATGCTGATGTATGATCAATAACCTGTTCTGAGTAGATTGGCTATTTTAAGAGTCAACAGCAAAGCAAAGGCAATTTCTCTAAGTCTCTATACCCAGCTTATTCCTAGAATCAATTTTACTCCATTGTTTGAAAGAAATACAGCACCACTTCAAAAGCATTACAAAATCAAACAGTTGGCCATTCTTTAGAAAGCAAATTCTTGTTAACATTCAAAGTTTTTCATCACAGTAGCTTCCCTTTCTGCATCTGCAATGTTAATTTTTGAAGATGTCGGCATAAAACCATTCTGCATTGACTATTTTTACCATGACTACAAAGCATCAATCTAGCTATTTTTATTTGGTTCCTTAAAGAGATCCAAGACACAGTTGAGAATATAAAAATATTTCAAACATTTGCACAGAGTTTACTCTAAGGTTTTTTCTTATGACCTCTAAAATATTTAAAGTGAAAATAGATCTTTCCCCTCTCACACATGCATTTATATGATGTTCCTCCTTTCCGTCTGTTAAAATTCAATGTTATTTTGGAAATTATTATCTCTGATGATACTCAAAAAAAAAAAAATTCAGAGCAACTGAAAGTCATATCACAGCAGTCTTACAAGAAACCTTAGAATAGTAGCTACTTATATGGTAAAATTTCATCTTATAGCTACATTCACCTTTCCTAAAAGGATATTTTTAATATATTGAAAATACAAAGAAAAGATAAGCAAGTTAGCAACAGACTACACTAAACTTCACCTTAAAAGAAACCATGGGCTAAAGAAAACATTTCTAACCAATACAGTTTACAATTAGAAATCAGAAGTTGCTAAAGGAAAAGTTGCAATTTTTATTTATTTAACTTTGATGTATGGAGAGCTTGATTCTTGGCAACTGTCAACATAGCAGGATTTAACTGAGCACCAGGAACATGGACAATTGGTTCTCAAAATGATTAAACAAAACTAATCCTAATTGCACTGAAAGGTATATTAAATCCCCAGATTTTCTGAGGTCCTCTATTCTTCTGTCAAGAATATACCTACATACTCCAGAACCAACTACTGCAAGGACGACACACCACTGTCAGATAAACAGCATTTTAACACAGTTTGAAAATGTACTGCAGCAGAATGTGTTATAACAATAACAACTATCCCTGTTAAATAAAATAGAAAATAACGTTAAAGGTATTAAAGTATAAATGGGGCATCCCAGAGAAAACAGAGCTGACAAAACTAATGAGCATCTGGAATGGATGGTTCTTGATGTCCATGTGTTTTTAATAACATTTTATAATTTAAGGAGCAAGCTTCCATTTCTGGAATGAAACAATTCTCTACTGGTCTTCTAATTTATCAGCGCTCAGATGAAAGACAAACATACAACTACTCTAAATGTCTTCATTTCTCAGACTACAAAAAAAAAAAGGAATGAATAAACGAATGTTTGAATATAGTACACATGCAACCAAAAGACTTATTCCTTTGAGATGACAAGGCACTTCTGAAATGCCTCACTGTACTTTCAGTTCAGATGATGCTTAAACTTAGCATGGTATGAGATGAAGAAAATAATAGTGAAAAACAAAGGTTCTAAATGAGAAACAAAAAAATCTAGAAATCAGATATGCAACCATTAAATCTAAAGCTTTAAGACTGTTTTTTATTTACTTACACGTTACAGGGCAAAAATCAACCAAAGAAGTCTGCTCCCTCAGAGCCAAGTAATTACATCTACAGTTACTGTCAACTGGGAAGTGAGCATCTCTAGCTGTCTCTCCCCTGATATAATCCCAAACTGACTGTTCTTCCAGGCTGTACTCAGAACCTCTTAGCGCCACCAACGTCTTCTCCACAGAGCTGTGCTTACAGATCTCCTCTCCCCCATACTTCTGTGACATCGCCCAATGCTGAGGTGTCTGTGCTACTGCTCTCCCACAGGCATGGGTCAAGTTAGTACATGCAGGAAACAGAAGGCAAAGGGAAAAAAATACCAAACTCAAATCCAGATGCTATGCTTTTTGAGGATGCACAATTTCCTCAAACTAGCTTTTGTTAGAAATAGCTGTTGTTCATCTGGTGAGAAGTCCCAAATCACAGCTATAAAAACTGAAATCATTTAAATACCTTTATACCCAATCACAGAAGCACAGAATATACACTACCTAAATTTACTGTGAGGTTTAGGTTTTTTTAAGTCTACATCTATTGGAGAAATCAAAAGGGTCAGACACAAAGCTCTGACAGTAATAGGCACCCTCCAACGGAAAGACAGCAATCAATTACAAACCATTTGTAGAAATTGTAGAGCTGTCACAGACTCGTTTACAGCTGCAGAGCGAGTCAAACTACCTCTGATTGCCAAGCCATTTTCCTCCCTTATACCTACAAAACTAGGACAGCTTCAGAAAATTTTTCACACTAGCAGACCTGCACGCCAACCCAAGAAGCAAACTACCATATGGTATGGATGGTTACAGCAGTAAATTGTGCACAAGCCATTAATACTGCTAGACGTGACTGATTTGAGGCTGAACAGAGGGCAGGGAACAGACCTTTCTGTTTTCTCCTCTTTTTTGAGTTGTAATTGCAGTATGTAATTTAGAGAGTTGGAGCCAAATGAGTGTGTTCAGAGCAACAACTAGCAAATGAATAGTTCTCTGTGGTTTTAAATCCTTCTGACCTCTCCCTTATTTTCTGTCATCTGCTGCATTTGATATAGGCAATCAAGATTAGTTTTGTTTTTCTGCTAAAGCAAAGCTGATACCTCATCCTCTCCCAGCAGGATGAGAGCTCAGTCACGTGTACCTGCTCAACGTGTCAGTGGCAGTGCGTATCCTGGGCAAGCAGGGTTCCCTGAGGCACTCAGGGGAATCTGGCAAAGAACCAGCCTGCTGGTGCAGCCGGCCACCGAGGCATCCTAAACCTTGGGGTCACCTCTACTGTGATCCCACAAAGATCCCTGCCTCTAAAATACTGCAGAATCCCTAAAACAGGATAGTAGAGAAATCCACATTAGGCCTTCCAAAGGAACAATGTGTTGTAGGGGGAGAAAAATCCAGTTTATTCTTGCCTGGTTGCAAAGAGTTTTTGGGAGCATAAGCAATGTGTTATGCAGCATATAGATTATCACTGTGGGAATCCCCTGTGCAGCAGGAGATAGGCTGAAGAACCACAATCACCAGGCTTCTCTTTAGTCTTTAGGGAAACAGCATAAAGGCACCTTTTTTAGACTGAAGCAGATTACAAAGTAGTTCAGTAATTCCAAAAGTAAGAGAGGATCAGCTCCTCTCAGTAAGTACGGCTAGAGGCTCAATATATCTTCCCTGTTCTGGTCTTCTGAATTTTTACATTCTGCGTTCTCTACCAATTTTTCATACAACCTGGTATAAGACAGTAACATATTCCAGAACCACAAAAACTCTAACTTCATTTCTCTTATGCAGGAGTGTAACCTGTGTTATCACAAATTTGCTTTCAAATACAACCAACGCAACAACAAAGAAAAGCATTTCTGTGGTTAGAATGGCCTAGTAAAATCATGGTCACCAGCATGAAAACGCTACCCCTGCTAGCAGTTGGAGGGTTCAAAACAATATCCACTTGAAATGGACACAGGTTGCAATTTGACTAACTCAGGGCAAAATGGATGAAAAATTGCTCCTTGAAGACCAATGGATTTGAAGGTGGACTCTAATTCTGGGGATTCCCACCTCAGACTACGAAGTCCTGACTGAGAGAAGGTCTGAACATCTATTACTCCAGTTGAAGTCAAACAGTAACTGCAGATACATAAAGGCTCTCCAAATTAGAGAGTGGGAATTACTGGCTCTCAAACACTGCACTTCTCCAAGTGCACAGTCCAGTCTAAAACTATAGACGTTGAACAAGTGTTACTATGGTCACTGCCATCTTAACAACAAGCCCTGGAATTATTGACAGAAACGTAAATGAAGTTGAACCACTTAGAAAGCTGCAGCAGCGTTACTCTTCCCTGCAGAACTGTGTTCAAGCAATGCAGAAAGATGAATTTCAGAGTCTTCACCTGTTTACCATTTCCCCCCATCACACTGCTTTTGGAGATGCAGCAGCTGGGCTGCAGATGCTGACTTCTCAGGGTGGCCTCAAGATAACAGAATGCTAAGTACAGCTAATATGCATAATTTTTTTCCAAATTAGTTCCATACGTCATTTTTTTTTCCCCACAAAATGCAGAGTGTTAACATTTCAACACTGTCTTTTTGTTTATAAGGATTGTTATGTCAAGAATGTTCTTACCCTGAAAGGTGGATCAGTCTTCTCCCCTTGTGGCACTTGGTCCAGAGTTCCATCAGTACTGCTCCTTTTCAAACTGGATGTGACATCAGGCACATTACTAAAATCTGCATTCAAAAGAAAACAAATAAATAAACTAGAGGGTTACAAGACAGGAATAGGAAAAGTGTTTGTTTTTATCTGCAAATATTTTCAGTGTCTAGCAGAATTACTATAGGGGGAGAGAAGGAATACAAAATCTGCAATTCTCCCCACCACCAGAAAATCACACAAGAGGTCTAAGCAAGAAGCAGCTATGCCTGGAAATTCTGCTTTCCAGACAGCAGCTGGACATTTAAGACCATGTGAAGCAACACACACATTTGATCTACCAAAATAAATCTAACATTCTTGCTAACAGTGTGCTTTCGAAGATAGCATTGTCTATCATCAGCACACTCTGTTGTAAGACAACCAGTGAGGATAATTAAATGCGCTCAGTAGTTCTCCCTGGATGAGCATGCTATTGTTCGACACGACTTAATCCCGAATCCCTTAAAGACTTAAGAAGAGAAGAGAATTTTGCCTTAGAACAAATACCACAGTTCATAATACAGACAAAATCCCTTCTTGTTACTAATAGTTTACCAATTTTACTAAGTTTTCAGACCACGTACATTTATCACAACACAAAAGCCAGAGGCGGCCCTGTCCTGCTCTACTTACTCACAGACTGTAGCTTTCAATAGCATTTATGTGTAAACTCAAGATCTATCCAACAATGATGAACAGTCATATAAAACTGATACTTTTTCTCTTTACGTTCCTCAATTAGCTGCTTAAAACCTGCAGAGATGTTTACATGGAAATTCTAATTAAAACTCTTAGAAGCGAAGAAGTGATTTTTCATCTGCACTATTACCAATATGCGTAGCTGAAAAATCATACAGCAGCCACTGAAAAATAAGAAGAATTTTTAGCAATCTCAGATGAAAAAACCAGTAATAAAATGGTGTCACTTTTTTTTTTTCCTAGCCTTTAAGCCTCTGGGGAATAATTCACACCACATTACCACATTTTCAAACTCTTTCTCAACACCTACAAATGCTGAAGATTTATTTTTAAGTGAAAGCTGAGATTCTCATTTAATTACCAACTCCAACAACCAAGATAGTAATTAAAACAAATATCATTCATCTTGCAGTAAAATAATGAGAAAAAATCCTATGCCCTTTCCCTGATTTTATGAAGTGACCATTAAACATATTTGTCCCTTACAAAACAGGAAGACTAAACTGTGCAAGCAGTGAAGAGGAAAACATAAACATAGAAAGAGGAAAATAAGGTAAAACAATCAGTAGACAACAGGAACAGAAGAAATAGGATAACAAAACCCAAAGTAGTCGAAGAAGAATACTATATCACTTTGTCCAGATGATTTATCTGTTCCTCCCTTCACCCTCATACTTGTTTTTCCTTTGTAGTCTATAGGACCGTCAGAGGTAGGTGTATATAGTCTTGCCCATTTTTATGGTGTTTGCTACTGGCAGAATGCATTGCTGATGGTAGTGTCTACAACAGTAAATGGTATTTTAAATAGTAAAAACTAAAAAAAGTTACACAGAAAGGATCCAAAGTGAAAAAGGACATCCTACTGCAGGCTGTATGCCAAACTAACACAGCAAGGGAAGGAAGGAAGGATGTATGGCTTGTTGATCAGTTTAGCATCTACATCCTGTCTCCCTTTCCTTCTTTTACTGTGGAAGCAGACTTCCTTTGGATCTGCTCCTGCAAACCATCATACCATTCCCAAAGAGCACAGAAACATCAACATCAGCTGCATAGTTAAAAGAAAACAAAACAAAAACAAAAATAAAAATCAAGGGGCAAAGAAAATGCATATCACCTTAGGGAATGGCTAATTTCAAACGCAAAGCCTAAGGACATAAACACAGCACCAAAGCTTAATACTGAAATGCTCTTCTAGGACTAAATGGAAGGGGAGTAACTAACAAGCCAAACAATGCAAAATATATTTTCTTTTAACATTAAAATTTGGATTTAATGCTACAATGGGATTAATTTTAAATGAATGTTTAAAAGTAGTAATGTAAAACTGTTACCTTACAGGCTGGGTAACCGCTATCCTTTCAGGCAAAACTAGCAATAAAACTCTGTGTAGAGAGTATGCACAGAATTAAGAGAAATGTTACAGCTGTGGAAGTATGAAATTGTTCCTATATATAAGATTCAGGATCTTTGATGGGAATGACCACAGAAAAGCATGCAAGGAGATATACATTCCTAAAAATCACCCAAACGTGAGGTCAAATCAACACTTCGGACAACCTGCCTCACCATGGTCTTCACCACAGACTGCAGGGGAATCTCTGTTCCATTGCCTGGACCACCTTCTCCCCTTCATTCTTCATTGACCTTGGTGTCTGCAGAGTTCTTTCTCTCACATATTGTCACTCCTCCCTCTGTCTGCAATTGCACAGTCAGGGTTTATTCTCCCTTTCTTAAATATGGGATCACAGGGGTGCTACTGCCATTGCTGATAGTCTTGTCCTGTGGCAAGTCTGTCTTGGAGTTGGCTGGCATTGACTCTGACCTAGCAGAAGCTTTTAGCAGCTTCTCACAGAAGTCATCCCTGTAGTCCTCCTGCTACCAATACCTTGCCACACAAACCCAATACAGTCAGCTTGTTGCAAACCAAGAAGAGCAACCATCTCAGATAAATACTAAAATTCGCAGAAAGCACAGGGGAAAAATTATATTATGTGAAAAGCTTAATCACATCTTATGAAACGGATACCAAACTTTTGCCTTGGTTTCCAGCAATGAATGACCAAGTACTAAGAACCTGCTCAGCACCTTCAGCTTCTGACAGGATAATCAAAGAAGAATGCCATTACTCCTTCAATGTTGTCTCTCGTTGTCAGGCAGATACTTGACTCACAGTCATTCAAAAGAAATAATACTGTAACTGCTAAAAACTGAAGGAAATCGTATTTCCTAAGTCATGCTCCTCACTACTCATCTTCAACTAAAAGTAAGCACAGAGCACACAGATGGGACAGTTGGTGAGAAACCAAACAGATACAGCATATCCAATAGCTCTGTACGCCTACAGGAATGTCTCTTGCCATGTCCCTGTGGTGATACACGTACAAGTGATCAATATAGAAGTTATTCACATGTTTGTGAGTGGTGAGGTACAATGGGAACACATCCTCTAGCAGATGTGTGAGACAATAATAATCTGTGCTACAGTCCCAGCCAAGAAACCAAAGGAAATCAACTAGAAAACATCAACATCAACCATCCGGCAATTCATTTACCATAAAGAAGCCAACAACAAATGCAAATGTCACTTATGTCTTTTTTTCTGTTTAATTAATGAAGAAGCATTAATTACTTTCTAGTCAGCAGTGCTCTTACCACTTCAGCTGCTCACTGCAAAGGCAAAATTACCATGAAGAGAAACCAGGAAGTGAGGATCCTGTTTCCCTCATAATTCTTTTTTTTCATAATACTTCAAAACTTGCTCTGTTTTAGAATTTTTTCACCAATTTAAAAAAATGACACATAATCATCACAAGCATCTCAAGTGTTATCAAATGTCAAGCACTACGTAGGTGGTGCAACCACCTCCTCTTTCAAACTACAGCAAGAGGGGGTGTTTCTACCTGCCACTCTACTGACAATGATAAATTGAATAAAAATTCCTTCTAGCTCTACACGAGACGACAACACAGCAAAACTAAATACAGTGTCACACTCCTAAGACAAACTAAGACCACTGCAGGACATGATTTTCAGATCTAGCAGGAGCAGCAGTTCTGTGCATCGCTTGATAACTATCTTCAAATAGAAAGCACTCTGACAGGCAGAGGCAGTCCTGACCTCAATTTAAATATAGTGACCACAGCAATATGGCCAGTCAGGTTTCCATTCTGCAACATTTCTGAGACTGCAAAAGCAGTTTGTTTTGTATCAGAATTAAACCATGTCCTTTTACATTACGCTATTATTTTTGCCAAAAACACTGAGAAAGAGACATCACAGAGCAAAAATAAGTAGCTTGACCCCAGGATATTCATCCATGATGCAGGAGAAATGAAGACTCCTGCTCTATCAGATTCAGGTGAGGAAACTGAACTTGGGTCTGTCTCAACTCAGGTACGATGGTTCATTAACAGCTAGTAACTGTGATCCCCAGCTGCTGCTATCCCCAGTAGCTGCTATCCCCAGCTTCACCTGATCCACTTATCATACCACCAACAATTCATCCCATCAAATAGTCAGACTGCAAAGCTCATGGTAAAGCTAGTCCCATAGGATGTGACCGACCCATGGTGAAATCTCTGTCCTCAACAGGAAAACTGAGGCAGCATAACAATTAATGACTGTAACTATGTCTGAGCTGGGTTCAAATGGGAGTTGCACTCATGCAGTTTAGCAGAGGATTAAATTTTCTTTAGCTCTCAACATTTAAAATATGGAATATGAAACTGAAACTCAAGATTTCAGTTTATGATTCAATTGATGATAGGGAAAAGAGAATGATGCTGCACAGCTGGTGAATAACAAGCAATAGCTGTGTTTAAGGAAGGAATGAGAATGTTGGGGAAATCTAATGTAAGAAACTACATAGTAACCTAAGGCTTTCACAATCAGTTCAAAGAAAGAAAAATTTTAAATGTGGACATAAATACATACAGTATGAGTAAACAGACTGTGTCAAATTAACCTGACATCTGCCTTTGAGAAAAGATGTTTGTAATAACAAAGAACATAGGATAAATCCAACTTTCTGGAAACTTAGTTAAAAAAAAAAAACCAAAAAAAAACAAAAAACCCCCCAAAAACAGAATGGGACACAGATGTGTAGAAGAAAATCCCCCAAAAAAAAAAAAAAAAAAAAAAAAAAGAAAAAGATAAAAATTGACAAAACACACAGACTCTTA
>JAAGNO010016679.1:0-12632 GCA_033439905.1 Ceryle rudis | reverse complement strand
CCAAGTTTCAGGAAACTTAGTAAAAAAAAAAAAACCAAAGAAAAACAAAAAACCCCACACACCAAATCAAACCAAACCAAACAAACAAAAAAACCAACCAAGCACGCACGCGCGCACACACACACACAAAAAACCCTAAACAAAACAAAACAAAAAACCCACCAAAAAACAGAAAATACCCCAGAAGAAAAGAAACCTTGATAACATCCCAAGGGCAATTATTAGCTAAAATGGAAAGGATAGGAATTAAAACAAGACAGAACTGGACAGCAGGTAACATAACAATAGATTGGTCTGAATAAACTTCTAGGCCTGGGAGAGGGTAATGGTCGATTTTTTCCAAGGTGGCCTTGGAGACCAATGTTACTTGATATCTACAGTATTTGTCTAAGCAAAGGAAGTACAATATGAAGTACTCTGATTAAATACTTTAATCATTCAAAGTTGGTAGAGAGCATTAATTAAGAGAATAACTGGAGATGCATAAAGGAGATGCAGGATGACCTTGAGGATGGAAACACAATTCCAGAATAAAATTTCATAGAACAAAGTTTCAGGGACCAGTAAGAACAATTCCCTTTATAAGATTGTGGCTCATAAGTTCGAAACACGAAAGGAAGAAAAGCATGGAAGTGTGGAGAAGGGGTTAACGACATGTAGTCGTGAGCTAGAGCTACTTAAGCAATGATCAAGGCCAGCAGATACTGATCAGTTATAGAATCATAGAATTGTCAGGGTTGGAAGGGACCTTAAAGATCATCTAGTTCCAACACCCCTGCCAATGGCAGGGACCCCTCCCACTACAGCAGGTTGCTCAGAGCCCCAGCCAGCCTGGTCTTAAAAACCTCCAAGGATGGGGCTTCCACCACCTCTCTGGGCAACCTGTTCCAGTGTCTCACCACCCTCATGGTGAAGAAATTCTTCCTAATGTCTAACCTGAATTGACCTCTCTCTAGTTTTAATCCATTCCCTCCAGTCCTATCACTGCCTGACAGCCTAAAAAGTACCCCCCCAGCTTTCTTGTAGGCCCCCTTAAGATAATGGAAGGCCTCAATAAGGTCTCCCCAGAGCCTCCTCTCTTCCAGACTGAACAACCCCAACTCTCTCAGTCTGTCCTCATAGGAGAGGTGCTCCAGCCTGCTGATCATCCTTGTGCGCCTTCTCTGGACATGTTCCAGCACATCCATATCCTTCTTGTAATAGGGACTCCAGAACTGGACACAGTACTCTAGGTGAGGTCTCATGAGAGTGGAGTAGAGGGGGAGAATTACCTCCCTCGACTTGCTGGCCACGCTTCTCTTGATTCAGTCCAGGATATGATTGGCCTTTTGGGCTGCAAGAGCACACTGACGGCTCATGTTCAGTTTCTCCTCCACCAGTACCCCCAAGCCCTTTTCTTCAGGGCTGCTCTCAAGCCAGTCACTGCCCAGCCTATATTGGTGCTTGGTATTGCTCCGACCCAGATGGAGGATGTTGCATTTGGCCTTGTTAAACTTCATAAGGTTGGCATGGGCCCAGCTCTCCAGCCTGTCGAGGTCCCTCTGGATGGCATCCCTTCCCTCCAGCATCAGCCACCCCACACAGCTTGGTGTCATCAGCAAACTTGCTGAGGGTGCACTCAATGCCACTGTCATTATAACATCGGCTAGGAATATATCTGTGCTGGCAAGCAGAAGACTGGCTTTCAACTATCACATGAACAAAATTCTGGAACAAGATTACCTGAGAGCAAAGAATGCAAACAATCTATCCTATTTTAAAACAGTATATGATAGATATATCAAAAGAATTGTTGAAAGCATCAAGAAGCAGAGGACTGGACTCACTGAGTCTGGACATTCCTTCCCATCCTAGGTTCCTCTGTCACCAGCATAGTGTAGCGCAAATATCACATAGAAGCCTACAGCCGTACAGGCAAAGAGATGGCCAGAAGCCTCTATCAGTAAAGCAAAATAACTACTTCAAGTTTCATTAGTGCTGGTGTGTAAAAATCCTGGCAAAAAGTATTTATGACTAAAAGAAGGCTTATATCACAAATGCACGTTGGTGAAGAAGCCTTGACAGTTGTCCTATACCCCAGTTGTTTGCCACTTCCAGCTCAGATGTTTGTTATTAACTCCAGTGGTTACTCTGTTACAAAATGATCTCTCTCTCTCTTGTTTGTAGCTCTCTGCTCCGGAGAGGGAAATTCGGCTCTCATTTCCCACCCACTCTGCTGCAGTTTTAATCTGCAGTAGTTTGGTGCTCCAGATATGGCAACACACACATACAGAGCTTCAGGCAATTATGATCAGCTTGGTCTAGTCTGTAAAAGACAGGCTACCCAGATCAGAGGAATTGACAACATTTTTAAGCACTGATTTCAGATACATGTTGCAAAACACCAATAAAGTAGGCATCAACTTATTTCTCAGAATACTAATAGGAATTTTAGTTTGAAAAAAAATATAATCTGTAATTACAAGAAATTATAGAAGGTCCAGGCTATCCACTAGGAAAGAATGTATTCAATATTTTCAGTAATTCCCAAATGCTCTAGAAACTGCCAATAAAACATAACATGGCCAATCTTCAGCATGTAAGGCATTCTCCCTCTCCCTATTACAGAGAGTTTCCATAACACGGCTGCATGGTTTAGATGGAAATGAGATATCACATTTGGGTAATAAAGTTAAGCTAGGTGTATGAAAAGCTGCATTTTTCACTGTTGTGTGAATTCTCCAGACTGATCAGTTAATTATGATAAGCCTGCAGTTCCCATATTCTTCTAGTCAATGTTACTATCAAGAGAAAAGTAAGCTCCCAAGGGAAGATAAGAAACATTTCTAAAGTCCCTGGTGCAAATAATACTAAAGTCCGAGCGAACTCTCAGAACGGTACAAAGCCTTGGTGGTCTTAATGTTTTCCCTGAAAAACTGGGAGTGGTAGGTGAAATATTCCAGCATTGCTTAGAGAAAAGAAATATCAGTGTGGTGAACTCTAAAAATGCTCCCTTGGAGACCAGTACTCATAGCTTCAGTTAAACAGTTCAGCCTGGCAGGTAGCATGCAAGTGATTATTTCTTTTGGTTCAATACAACTAAATATATTTCAGGTTTTCAACAGTATATTTACTCTTTTGTAATGAAGTTAAAAAATAGGTATGTAAGCATTTCCTTCTGTATTCTTTTCCTTTCTGAAAGACCTCAAGAAATATCTTTGAAAAAGTAACAGTTGATCCAAAGGAATTTACTGAATGGCTTTCAAGAGACAGTCTCACAATCCCTGTTAAAGAAGGCATCCAAGTTTCTCTTCATACCAGAGAGATATGAAGGGTTCTGAGTTCATGAGTTCAGTTATGAATAACTCTTATGTCTTGCTTATGTGATGATCAGATCTTTCAGTTCTTTGGCACATGTTATCCCCTGGGATCAGCATGAAAGGGGCAACCAGCAGATGGCATCCAGGATAAAGCCCATGCAATCTCTGCAGCCCTTTAAATTTCTATGTAAATTGGAAAGTGCAGATTAACTGTGGTCGGGAAGGAGAAAAGCAAGACTTCTTGAAGGAAAAGACAAACTCCCATGCAAGATTCATTAACTATCCCACAATGGCCATTTGCACTGGAGAAATTGCTAGCAAAAGTGAGGAGGGTCTAGAAGATGAGGTGTGGGGACAAAGGTAGGTAGATAGGTTTAGTAAAGTTGTGATACAAGAGGATACTGCAGTTGCTCCACAGTTTCCGTCATAAAGTCCCAGGCCTGGAAACATCAGGAGGTGTTTGGAGACATACATTTTTTTAAGGCCTTCTTACAAAAGTGGGTTTTTTCTTCTAAAGCCTCTTTGTTCAGAGAAGGACGTTTATAAATTTGGCAATAAGTCAGACGAAAAAATTCAGAGCCCTAACACAAGAATGGTACAGCTCAAGTGACATGTGCAGAGCTAATTTCCACCTAAGAAAAGCAGACTGAAAGGTCCTATTTTACTTCAAGCTGTTGATCTATTTCCTCGGCATGTGACAGCAGCAAATAAATAATTTATTTGCACTCATGTCTTACCATTACAAGCTTCCACAATATGAAAAATGCTTGCTAAACACTGAGCTTATTCATAAGGAGTTTTCACAGCCACATTTCTAGACCAAAATCTCCAGGTAGCTTCCCCACTAAGGAAACAGATCTGAGAGAAGGTAGGCAGGCTGCAGCCACACATGAGAAGTATCCATTGAAATACATCATATCCTCCACCACTTCAAGCTGAAAGCCAAAACAATTTGATTCACCTCTCATTTTGATTGGGGTTATCTACGAATCTGGGCAAACAACTGAGGTACCACGGACACTAAGTGCAGATTCTTATTAATCTCCAATTAAAAGTTTTCCAGAATTGTGGAAGTATTCATGTTAGCTCAATTCAGTTATTTTCACTGGAATTTATGTAAGTTTTTAACTATTGCACAGTGCCAGTTCAGTTGCTTAGCCCCTATATTGGGACTGGCTGGAAGGTACATTCTCAGCTTAGTTTCAAGGCTGTAACAACTGACTCTTTCTTACTGTAGTAAGAAACCTCATTCACCAAATTTATTCAAGATGTTAGATCTGCAAAGAAAATTAGCACACAGCTGTCATGTTAGTTTTCCTCAGTAGGGGTCTTTTCAGCCTGGAGAAGAGGAGACTCAGGGGGGACCTCATCACTCTCTACAACTCCCTGAAGGGAAGTTGTAGTCAGGCGGGGGCCAGGCTCTTCTCCCAGGCAACTAGTGACAGGACAAGAGGGCATGGCCTGAAGCTGTGCCAGGGGAGGTTTAGCTTGGATATTAGTAAGCACTTCCTCACAGAAGGGGTGATAGAGCACTGGAATGGACTGCCCAGGGAGGTGGTGGAATCACAATCCCTGGAGGCGTTTAAGAAAAGATTGGATGCTGCACTCTGTGGCATGATTTAGCTGATGCCGTGGTGTTAGGTCATAGGCTGGACTCGATGACCTCAAGAGGTCTTTTCCAACCTCAATAATTCTGTGATTCTGTGATAAAACAGAGAATTATTAGACAGGACTAATTGTTACCAAACAAGACATGCAATTACAGGCCAGACAAGAAGGTTACCTCCATGGCCCTTCTCCTATCAATAAGTTGTGGCTTCAGGGAACAAACAATGAAACATCAGAAGGTGTTCTACATTCTTCATGAAGGACAATGCAACCAAGCTGCTTCTTTTTTCAGAACTGATACTGCTTAGACAACAAGAAACTCATACTTCTGGCCAGGGTCTCAAATGCTCAAGCAGTACAAGTCTCTCTCCTTTGTTCTCATACTTCAGTAAGGCAAATAACGCTTCTTCTTTAAACACTCCATATTTTCATGTTTAGAAAAAGCCAGTGTGTTCATGTAAATATTCTTGTATCGTACAGCTTGCTTAACACACGTTGGCCACATGCTGAATGGTGGCTTAGCTCCAGTCAGCCACCTACTTCTGCAAGTGTGACTTTCTGTAGGCTGCTTTAAGCTCTCTTTTCTTATTTTTTCCTAAATATCTGCAGAAATATCCATTTTGAAGCTGGAGCAGAGTCCTTTAGATTCCTCGGGAGTTCCTTTGTCAGTTCATCATGAGGCAAAGTAATTAGACTCATTCGCTAATTCAGTAATCAACGGGAGATACAAATTAACAACATAATAGGAAATAGTTGCCTGCACTTCTGCACCAAAGCCTGATTAGCCCCTGCACATCAATGGTATGTTTCTGTAAGTTTATTTAACTTTCTAAACTTTCTCTGTTCAAGTATCTACCAGTCAGACAACTGTTCAGGCTTTTCAGTTTTAAGCCTAACAGTTCACACTGGCTTCTTAAATTGTTACCTAAATATATACATTTCCTAAATGCATAACAAGCACCTTAGATACAGTCTCACTGGAGGTCAGTGTTCAACCATAGCTAGTGCATACCTTTCTATTCCAGTTCAGCAACTGGAGATGTGTGGTTGCGGTACAGAGGAGGAATGCACAGCAGAGACTGTGTTGGGTGGCCACCATCCTCTACAAGCATCAGTAAAGGCTGCAGCCCACTGCTGCCATTAGGTCTCCCAGGCTGGGGCTGCTGGACATGAAGGTGTACTGTCAGTGGCTTCTTTCCTGGTTTCTGCTGCTACTGTGGGATTGCTCACATAGGATGCCTTTGACTATTCTCAGAGGTCATTTATATCAAGGACAGATGGAAAGCCAATAGAGCTGGCCCTGCCCAGGTACCAAGTGTACCTCAGTGTACCTTAGTGGTACATTTTCTTGTCCATTTCAGATTTATAGGCACAAAAGTAATGAGAACCAAAAGAAAAAAGAGGAAAAAAAAAGAAGTTACTTAATAGTTTAGCAAGAATTTGTGGCTAGCCTAAAACAGTTAGTTTTTAGAATTGCTCAACCTACTTTATTACTATGAAACACAGAATATCTGTTCTTTGATGTGTTTTAAATTATGCCTAAAGCACTGGTCTATATGTGGATGTCTCTAACTTTGTCATTATTAATAAATCTCCTTGCTGTCCATATCATCACTCTACAGAATTCAGTAGCATGGGCAATGCCATGGTTTATGCCTACATATTGTCACTAAGCCAGAGGTGCAGCTCCACAGGGTTTAATAGAGTTTACACCAGGAAAAAACAATTTGGCCCACTGACTTCACAGGGATTAAATCATAGCAGCATTTAGCAAAGCAGGAACAGAACACTCTTTTACTAGAAAAGCACAATGAACATTTAAGGCTGTCTCATAACATAAGACTCAGCATAAACAATCTTTTAATTCGCAGCATACACATCTAGCAGGAAGCCAACAGGACAGTTTGTCAAGTGCCAGCAAGTGCTCATTAAACCACCACTCTTGGGAAACATTCTGTATTACAAAACACGTAGTAGGCAATGAGTGCTCCTATGAATCCAGCTTCTGAAGAGGCAAACACTTTCTTTGAATTCACCTCTACACTGCTGCAGTCCACGGTATTGTCACAGGCCAGGCCAAGTATTTTTGCAGCAATTCTCAAGAGTGCAGGACAGACACTTGCACACAAACGGCTGGAGCAGGAGTCAACCTACCATTGTTGTCCAAGACTACTGTAAACACACACCTCAGCCCTGAGCTTATTTTGATGAACAGCCACTGCATGTCTTGTCTCATCTATGTGGTTTCCTGCTAAAGTAAATTTGCTTAAATGAATAACAAAAAAGAAAACACAGTAGAGTCTTCGACCTTCAGGCAGCTAAGCAGTCGTGATGCATAGACAACTATATGCGTGTTGCCTCGCACCATGTAAAACCACTGGATATCTGGGATTAGATCCACCATGCAAGAGGGAGTGATGTGTGCAGTCCTGCACAATTAACACAGATCAGGGCGCACATCTAGCAGAACTGTGGGTGCCCTTGGGACTCAGGAAGCTAAGAAGCAATATTCACCTCTTCTGAGTTCAAAAGAGTTTCCTGTGAAAGAATAAATTTCTGATGCCCCACACGCAGAGTGCAATGAAGGCCATGCCCTAAAGCACTTTGAAAAGAATTTAAATGTCAAAACAGCAGCTAGGCAAACAGGACCTGATTTGTGAAGAGCTAAAAGTAGAAGTTATTCTAAAAACATTTTCCAGTTAAGTTTCAGTTTTACTTTGCTTACGAAATGCTTTGCATATTACATTAAAGGATGCTTACGAAATGCTTAAAAACTACTGGTGAACAGCAACAAGCAGAGTGGCCCAAGCCAGTACTCCAGGCACAGCTGTTGGAAGCTACAGACCACCTTAATTTCACATCCTCCTGACTTCATCTCTTCCTAAGAGGGACACACAAGTCTGATATTCAGGCTGGGTTAGGGCTGGAAGAGAGTGCAGGGAGTGCTGCTTTGGAGAGGTGTGTGCAGCGACGTGCATACAGCCAGCTGGCTGCAGAGCCATCTTCTGTCTCCCTCTTCCTCCCTCAGCTCGCTGGTATCTGACAAAGATGAATGGAGCAAAGTTTTCTGGAGAAGTTGTGAGTTGCGATTTCACTTTACAAAGGCATCTAAGCTATCTAGCAAAGCATATTTGAATCAGAAAGTACCTTGGAATTGAATCAAAACCAAGTATTATTGCAACCACATTTTAAAAAATAATTTAAGTCGCATCAAAATTAAACTTGTGGCTGACTGATGTGCTTTGCTTCTGTGTGTGCTAACTAAGATTAAAGTCAGAAGTGGCTCATGTCTTGGGAAACAGAAGAGCCACCTCCCGTGTGAGGATTCAAACCACTGATCCTCCTCCTGAAGCAGTTACATTTTGCAAAAATATCACAATGTTTAGCAAATCAGGAGCTAAAACATCATTGCTCCTCTCCAGCACACATCCCAGCTACTTGTCATACAGCACAAAGCCTGACTCATCTGTGACTCCAGCCATGCTTTAGACAATGTGAAGTAGCTTCATCAGGAGATGAATGGCTAGAGAAGTGCTCTGCGGAAAGGTCGGCTGAAAAAGAGCTTGCCAGCTCTGACAGTTAACTCTCCTTGCAAACAACTCTCCCCCAGCACCTTGCAGCTTCTCGCTCTTCTTCCTCCTGCTTACCTGGCTCTGGCCCTTGTCAGACCTCTGCACCTGCTGGTTCAACTCACTGAGTTTGCAGGGAGCAGAAGAAAGTTTTCTCTTCAGTTAGCTTCGTCAAGAGCTCCAGCAAGTGCTGCTGACAGCACAGGGGACAGATGAGTGCTATGGGGCTAGAAAGGAGGGCTAAGGCAGTGCAGGGGAGGAGAAGGAGGAGGAGGAGGAGCAAGCCTCCCCCTTGTCAGTAGCACTCGAGTCTTCTTCACAGCTCCCGGGTCCACACCTCTATAAAGACGGGCCAGACAGAACCCCAGACCCCACCCAGAAGGTAAGTGTCCTACTCCAAATATAAGGAGTACAACAGTGAGTGAAGGAACAGTATTCCCATGGGTTTTTTTTCTTTTCTCTCTCTCTCTTTTTTTTTTTTTTTAGTGTTTTTTTTTTTCCCATTTAGCTCTCTTACCCTCCTAGAAGAAAGTGTTTCTTCATGGAACTTACTAAGGCATATCCAAACTGCTATACTCCACGTTTTTCTCTCTCTTTTTTTTTTTTTTTCCTTTTAATCATAGCGATCTATTTACAAATTAGGGTTGATTTCAACAGTGTCAGCTAACCAGAAATGACAGCTTTTATGGCAAAAACCCACTTGCAGGGGAAAAAAAATTAAAAATTGCCCAACTCTGACAACAACTCATGTACTGCAATGGGTTTTCACACCTACTAATACTTCTCCCTCCTGCCACAGCACTCTATAAATATACCATTAACCCACACAGCATTGCCCTAAATATACAATTATCAATTCTCATGCCTCCTCTGTTGTTTATTCTTCAAATAACCATGCCATCTTAAAATGAGGCATTTTTTTCCTCCACAGTTGTAAGAATTCCAATCCAATTCCCTCATTTTTTTTAATTCTATGCAAACATTTGTTTAATTTCCTTAGCACTGGAGCCTGGAATAAATTTAGTTGCTCTGTTATTTGGTTTTCCACATTCATGAGTGCATTTTTTAAAAGTATTTCATCTAATTCCTTTTCCAGGATAAGCTTATTACTAGTCAAGCAGCTAAGCAGCAAGCACTCAGTGTTGCCATGTGGGATATCAAATATGACCACAGCAGGTTCAAAATACAGCTACAAGAGTATAGCAACCTCTTGGAGAAAATGAATCACTCTCACAGAAAATTCCCTGGGAATGATTTTTAGGAGTGGCAGAGTTAGTGGCTTTGGAGAAAGTCAATCACTTCCCTTCTGTGCAATAAAGGCTGCCATGAGGTATAATTGGGTATACTTGACATAGCAGAATATGTAGGAAAAGGTGTTCATCAGAACTATGCTAAGCAGTTACAAAACTGGAAAGAAATGTGGGCAAACTATTTCCACACAACTTATATGAAGCCAGTGATTTAAAGTAAATGCTGTTTTACTTTCACTTGGTGGTTAATACCCTGCCTGGTGCTTGGTGACATCGCGGACTCAGTGCTGAAAATTTCCATTTTCCAAACACTTTGCTAATTTTAGTTAATTAATCCTCATAGTACTCTAGAAAGATAAACAGAGTTAATTAATTTTTTAAAACAGGGAGGTGACAGCAGAAACAAGAAGTTTTTAAGATCCAGGTACTGGATCTAAAATATTTGATACTGAGCCAAACTATGCTTGATTTTTGAAAGAGGTCCCCCTCTGCTGGCACTAACTGACTTTCAGAGGCACTGCTTTGGAAGAACAGACTCAAACCAGATAAGCAAATGTCAGAAATAAGTTTTGAAAACTGTGGTCTTAAGAGTAACTCGTTCAACTTTACCAGAGGAGACAGAATAGTATTAAACACTAGATGTGAATTTAAGAGTCTCTGGCTTCCAAATCCTGGCTTGGATCATTAAATACCCACTCTAAAGACCCATAATCTTATTCAATATCTGAGTAACAGGACATAGAACAGTTAAACCTTTTATGATTATCTATTAATTCAAAGTAGTACCATTTTTTTCTGTTACCATTTGTACTTGATCAGGTGATCAGACACTAAGCACTGAATTCAATAAATATGAAAGTCCTCACAAGGCTTAATTTAGAACTATTTGTTCCCTTTCAGAATAAAAATAAATCTTCTTCAGCTACTTTTAAGCAGAAAAGAAAATAAACTCTGTTATTTTATTCACTAGTGTTAGAGTATAGGACTAATTTCCTATTGTAATGGAAAATTTGCACAGGTTGCAAATTTATCCCGGAGGAATGAGGTATCTAGTGAATGGACACATACATTTATTATACTGAATACTCCAAGTAATGCTGGCCTATGATATCGAGCCAATAAACTGTATGATAGTCCTGGTATAACTATGTAATTAATTAGGTCTATCATAATTTTGGTTTTATGATACTAACTTTTATGTGCCACTAGTCAATTTAATGGCATTTTAAATTGAATTAAGTCCCCTGAGAGAGATGCTACTTACTGTATCACAAATCTTGTATTCAGATTTCTTTTAATTTCAAAAGATGGCCTAATAAAATTGCTTTATAATTAAATCCATTCTAACAACTTGTCCTGTGTGATTCTTTTTCTTCTCCCATTTTTAATTACCAAAAAAAGAAATTCCAATCAGAAAACACTTGCCAACGTAATTATATACAAATCAGACATCCCTTTTTGTGCCTCTCGCGGCTCTCCATGCAGAGCAGTGCACCCTGCCCAGCTTTCCTGCAGAATTTTACTAGCATCCCCCAGAGGTACAGCGAGGAAACTGCACCTTTTGTACTCTAATTTGTTTCTATCTTGCTTGAAAAATAGTCGAGGCGTGGGAGGGCAGGAAAGCAAATCCCCACGTATTTTCTATTTCAGACAGGCATTTACAAGCATTCTGACACCACAAGATATAAAGTAAGATCAGCTAAAGGAAGGGAAGGGTCACCATGGCTCTCCTCCACCCAGTATAACACCTCATATTTCCAGCTGAAAATGCAACCCAGCAGTGAGCACTGCCACCTTCCTTGGGACTGGGGGGCCATGCCATCATCCAGAAGCAGTCCTTACCAAGGAGGCTTTTGGCACCTTCCCTGCCTGCTGCTCTTCATATAGAAACCAATCGGGATCTCAGCCAGACACACCACTGTTAAGATACATCCTCCATGGGATGCCTAATACAGTGGTATTACATTCTGTATGAAATATGAGGAGACAGTAGCAAAACAATTCCTATGAAAGCTGTTTTCATAGGCTTTATTCTACACAACAGCTGTACCCAACTTGATGGGTGGGAGCAGAGCTGAATAACTCCCTTCTGAAGCCATGTTGATTATTGCATTTAAGGTACCCTTAATGTATGCACTACTTTACTATATGTAAAGCATGGCAAACACAGAACAATGCTGAAAGCCATCAAACCATTTCAACCATCAATGCCTGGCAAATGAATGTAATGTAGGAACCTGAGATGACAAGGAACAGTTAAGAGAGTGCTTGGATGGTACTGCCAAACAGATTAAAAGGATATCATTTCCCTGCAGAAATGATCATGTTCTGTTTCACTTTTACTTCCTAGAAAATAATAAAATGACAGACAGATATGGAGCACAAATGGAACTTAAACAATTTGTATTTGGGTTTCTCACTAGGGTAAGCACGGAATTTTAAACATAATTGAGTTTTTAAAGAAGCAATATTGGAAGTGAGGTGAAAAAAATGGAATTATTGTCAATCTCTTACCATTTGCTGTGTTCTTCTTGAAGTTATCTAGAAACTCTTCCAGGAGCTGTGATTGGTTTGGAGGGGGTAACAAACTCTTTGGTTCCCTGGAAACATCACCATCTGACCAGGATGCACATAAGGGTTGCTGAGTCCCGTAATGGTTCATTCTCAAAGTGAGCATTACGCTTCTCTCTGAAAACAGCAACTCCATCTGTCTGAGGTCAAGGTCAGACACAGCTTCTCCATTTATGCTCAGGATTTCATTGCCTACTCGGAGCCCTGGGAGCATATGAAAGAAAAAGGAGGAAAGGAAGGGAGGAAAGGGAAAGGAAGGGAGGAAAGGGAAAGGGAAAGGGAAAGGGAAAGGGAAAGGGAAAGGGAAAGGGAAAGGGAAAGGGAAAGGGAAAGGG
>JAAGNO010016678.1:154233-215252 GCA_033439905.1 Ceryle rudis | reverse complement strand
TATATCAGCCAGGCTTGAAGGGGCAGTACCAGCAGAGTGTGACCGTGACATCCCCCAGCCCCTCGCCCAGCCTCTCCAGCCATGGATGACATCTATAAGGCAGCGGTAAGTGCCTCTGTTTGGAGCAGTGGTTTGGGAGGGGTAGCTTAAAGGGGTTTTGGGGATTTTGTAGTAGATTCTCCAAAGCTGTGATGGGTTATTCAACTCAGAAATGCAAATAAGAAATTATAGGAGGGCAACCTTTAGTCAACATTGTCACCCAGCATACAGACCTTTCCTCCTGATGGCTCTGAAGCTTTCACACCTCTTTCATAAGTGTGAAACATTCAACTGTGCTGCTAAATTATTTATAGTTATTCCCCTGCTTCCCTGCTGTAAGGCAGGTAAATGGCCTGTAAGTGAAGTCACAAATCTCAACAAAATCTCAAAAGTATAAGAGAGATGGCTGCTGGTTTTAGCCCAGACAAAGCAAAGCCACATTTCCCACGAAACAAACATTATTTGTATGGATTAAACCTCAAACTCTTCTTTCTGGAATTATTATATAATTCTGCCATTGCTCCATTTCCCCCTTCCTTAGCTGATTTTTTTTTTTTTTTTTTGCTGGGAGATTTAAAAAACCCTTCAGCTTTTTGAAGATATTTCCAAACATCCTCCTCTTCTTTGCCAGTCCTGATATCTGCTCTGCAGAACTCCTGAATGTGATCTATGCTCTCGGGGAATGCAGAGCATCCTCGTGGCTATTTTAATTTACACAGCTGCACACTGTGCTCACCGTGTAAACCCAAACTATTTGGTCTGTAATAAGAACACTGCATTATTTTGTAACGTAGACAGACAGCAATAAACGAGTGGAATAAGGATGAAAATAGATTCTGGATCATGTGGATTGTTATTGTCCCCCTTCCATAACTGGAATTAAAAGAAGAGCTTTTTGGTGATTCCTTTCCTTTCCTTTCCTTTCCTTTCCTTTCCTTTCCTTTCCTTTCCTTTCCTTTCCTTTCCTTTCCTTTCCTTTCCATATATAGTTGATCAGGTTTGATTTTAACCAAGGGCACAAAAAATACATTATACAAGTCTTATTTTAATTCCAAGGTTTTTAGAGGGATGGAAGATAGTGCTTGATGCATAATTGAAGAAAACAACAAAATACTCACACTTCTCCTGTCCTTTGGTCAGCCTTGAGCCTTGTGAAGTGGAACCCCCCCTAGTGATCCTGATAGCATGAAAAAAGTTCGGGAAAGGTTGTACAACAAAATGCTGAGTCCCCAGAGTAAGACCTCCAAAAGGGAGAAAAATGTGACCTGTAAAATCAAACACAATCCATGCCTCTCTAATTGAGCTTTTTAATTAAATACATTCTCAGCGACTCGAGGCACAGGTCCTCTCATTATTTAAGGACCTCATGCCTATAATCAGGGAGAAAGGCTGAAGTGCTCTGCAAGCTGGTGATGCCCACAGGCAGAAGGGTCTGTCCATCAGCTGGGGCAGTGTGCTGACTCTCCAGCATGGGTGGAGAGTCCCCAGGAAAAGGTATTCCCCACTCGCAAGCTCCAGCATATCTCCAAATCTCTGCCCCAGAAACAGACAAATATCCACAGGTGAAGGCCATCCCTACACAAAGCCTGGGGGCTTTAGTGGAGTTGGACTGCAGAGGAATTTGGCTGAGAAAAAGTAACTGTAGCAATGGAGAACAACCCAAAAATTCCTACCTCAGATACCAAAATCTTACCCCAAACACAGAGCCCTAGACCAGGGAAATGTGCTGTGCAAAAGGATTTTCCTGCTGATTTGAAGCTGGGGACACACTGGTAAGTGTGAAGCTCAAGTCCTGGGCATTAGCTGCCAGCACATTTACAGAGGCACAAGTCCAGACCAGGCACAGCTGAGACATGCAGCTTTTTCTTTTAGATCTATCCCCCAAGATTTTAACTGTAAGAACACATTTACCGGGAAAAAAACCTGAAGAACTTCTGCTCCTCCTGTCTGACGTTGAATGGAAACATGGGATGAAAAGAGAGATGATGAAAGCAAAATACAGCAGATGCGGCATTACCATGACTGCTGCAGTGCTGTGAGCTTAGTGCTTGCCCTCCCACACCACAGCCGGAGAAACATTTCCCTGCAATGATGGAGAAAGAAAAAAGGAATAAAGCTGTGAACAGCACCCATGCCTAGAGGGCACCATAAACAGCTCAAGAGACATCTCTGTAATAAAAACGTCACTCCATAGTTACAGTGACATACAGCATAGCACCACATCTCTCACTTCAGTAGTCAAGGAAGCTTCCAAAGTGGTTTTTGGGTTTTTTTTTAAATTTTGCATTTTGTTTTGATTTGGTTTTTTTTCTTTGCTGAATGCTGATGGGATAGATTAATATTATATTTATGACAACTTCCCTACATGCAGCCAGAGAACCTAATGGATTTTCATCTTGCCCACTCATGCCTACATAAGGGTGTGCAAACACAAAGCTATTTTGGGAACATTTTTAGGCTCTGTTAAGCAAGGCTAAGAACAGTGCCAGGGACAAGTGTCCAGATAAAGGGCTGCAAGGATAAATACCAAAGCCTGGGAACAATTGGGGAGCTCATCTTTATCTCCAGCACCTCTCTCACCCAGGCTTATAAATAGCAAATGAACCAAGAGGGTCATGTTACCCGAACAGCGGGATGGTGGCTGCGGACATGGGCCGAGGGAGCGCTGTGGGTGCCCCTCCCTGTCCCAAACAATATCTGTGGAGGGCTGGCAGCTGCCTGCCTGCCTTCAGTGGTGCCATTGCCGCGGTGGGCTTGGGCTTCCTCCTGCAATGGCAATCCTGCCGTCATCCTCAGTACTTTCTGACTTGAAAGTCTTCAACTCCTGGTGTGTGAGGTAAGGAAGGCTCTCTGCCCACCGCCTGTATCCTGCTAAGAAAAAGCACTTTCCTTGCATCTTGCCGCAAGCAGAGGAACATTTCCAGCTGACTTTCGTAAAACTGTTGCTCTTCGGGGCAAAAGCATCAACCTTCCCCCAAAGACAGGGTGCCACAATCCTGGGTTGCAGGGTTCTGCCTCAACTGAAACATGGTGGGGATAGGTGTTGGGGACTGCTTGCACAGGGGTGGTAGTAAGGAGGCATTAGTGGGGCCAGGCACCCTCTGCATGGACCAGAGGTAGTCCTGGCAGGTGGTCATACTGGCTGACTCTAGAGAGGCTGTTGACCAACATAGGAAGGAAAAATCAATGTTTTCATGGATGCTACCGAAGGGGTGGTTGGACACAGTGGTGGGGTCAGCAATTGTAGATAAGCAGTATGTGCAGGCAGGAATGAAGCCAAAGACAGAAATGCGCTTCCAGAGATGTGACAGAGCTGATGGATTCCTCTCTGCTCTCCTCATTGATCATTTCCATTAATTCATGCTAATTAATAAGCTCACAGTGATCATCTGTGGGGAATGAGTTAGGGTAGGGTTTGGGAACAATCTGCCAGCCAGTTTCAGCTAATGCCTGATGGCTCCATGGGCCGTTTTTTCAGGGAGACACCCAGAACGGTAAAGGGAATAGCAGTGCCCTTTAGAGGCAGAAATCTTTGTAATAAACACCGACTCAGATGGAAGTAGACCAGCTCTTAATGCTCTGGATAGTGCAGGGTGTTTCCTAAATCTAGGGTTGAAAAACAACCACTGTGGATGGATGTCTCACTCCCTTCTCCCTCCCCATGGATCTGTCCAGCATGACCCACCACTGACCTGGCCTCAGACCACACACAAGTAGCCCTCAACCATGTAGCCATCTTGCTGTGAAGCCTGCCAGCAACAAGAAATTATCCCCAAATGGTTGAGAGAGACAAATGCTCTTCCCAGTGGGTCTCCCAAGCTTGTGCAAAGGCTACTTCTGCCATGTGTCAGATACTGTCGCTCTAGAGGAATGGTGCTCACCTCAATAACTGATGATGATGAAGACAAATGACTTGGTCTCTGTGTTTTCCTTACAGGTGGAGCAGCTGACAGAAGAGCAAAAAAATGGTAGGTGCATCTTTTAACCTGACACTGCAGCCTAAAGATGAGCTCCCTGGACAGCAGCCCAGCCTGCCTCAGCAATTACACCCCAGAAAATGCTTTGGATCTACTGGCCAAAGCAGGGCGTGACCCAGGGTTTTTTATCCACCAGCATTTCAAGCAAGGCAGTTGCTCTTTGTGTGCCTGGGTGTCCACACCATGCCACGCCCAGGAGGAAGTCTGCCTGGGACGAGCGCCCTGCCCTAGAGCCACCCACATGCAAAGTTGTGGTGCAGGGCGAAACCCATCCCTAACTCCTTTCCCTTCTCTCCACAGAATTCAAGGCTGCCTTTGACATCTTTGTGCTGGGGGCAGAGGATGGTTGCATCAGCACCAAGGAGCTGGGCAAGGTGATGAGGATGCTGGGTCAGAACCCCACCCCTGAAGAGCTGCAGGAGATGATAGATGAGGTGGATGAAGACGGTGAGAGATTTGAGTTTCTTTCAGTCTCCCAAAAACCACCTCCACACCCACAGGCATGGGGGGGGGGGCATGGTGCAAGTTGTGATTGCTCAGCACCTGTGAAGCACCTGCAGGACCCATGCTGGGGACAATGAGGACAACCTGTGTACAGCAACCTGCAGTGCTGTGATTCTGAAGGACACTAAACACCCACCAAACTTCAGCATCGTTCCTTTAGTAAATTTCCAGGCAAATAGAAACTACAAAAAATATTATTTCTATAATGATCAGACTGCCTGAACTGATCTGGGGAGGGGAGTACACTGAAATTGCACAGATCCCTTTAAAAAACAAAATACAGGCTGAATGTAGCAACTGCCATTTCAGAAATGCAGGATTCTATCATTGGGCAAGTCTTTTACTGCTCAAGTGTACACAGACAAAAGCTGCCCATATTGATCAAATCAGTGCACTGGTGATCACACATAACAAAATGCACTGTGTGCAAGCTGGGCAGAAATACCATACTAAACTAGAAACTCAAAAAAATCATTTTAAAATCAAAACAAAACAGAAAAACATCTGTAATTGAAAACAACAGAACCGTACTGCTGGTGCAAAGCCCCAGTGCATGAATACCTGCCTTCTGGAGCTTTTATTATGAATACCAGATGAGATGGACAGGTATCTCCGTCACAGTCATTTCCATGCATTGATGCTTCCAGCAGGAATTTTGGTTCCTTTTGCCTATGCAAAATGATTGAAAAAAGTGCAGTGATGAAGTCAGTGCAGGGCCTCAATCACTTATTCCAGCATGCTGAAAGCTGCCTTTTGCTATAGGGCTGTGCTCCTGAGTTTTGGTCCATGGTTACTGAAGGGAAGGGCAATTTCTTGCTTGGCGTTGCCCATCCACTCACTGCAGCACCAACTGATTATGCTTATTCTGCCTGCAGGCAGTGGCACAGTAGACTTTGATGAGTTCCTTGTTATGATGGTCCGGTGTATGAAAGACGACAGCAAAGGAAAAACTGAAGAGGAACTCTCAGATCTCTTCAGGATGTTTGATAAGTAAGAGCCAGGACTGCAGCATGGCAGGGTGGTGGGAGTGGTGCAACCACCCCGGCTCCCCCTCCCCAGCGTATTGGTCTGCTCTGAGCTCTTCTGTCCTCGCACAGAAATGCTGATGGATACATTGACCTCGAGGAACTGAAGATCATGCTGCAGGCGACGGGAGAGACCATCACTGAGGATGACATAGAAGAACTTATGAAAGATGGGGATAAAAACAACGACGGCAGGATTGACTATGATGGTAGGACTCTTTCTTATATGCAGTCTGGTCACAAGCCCTTGAGCATTCAGGGAAGCTCCCATGGTCTTGGTTGCCTTCCTGGATGGGCATGAGCTCACCCAGGCAGTGCTGGGCAATACAACTGACCACAGCTGATATTTGCACAGGGGTCATTCTTATGCTTCTGAAATGGTAGCAAGTGTCTGGTGCTGCCATGACTGTCCCCATGCTGATAAGCCAGCCTGCCCTGAAGCAATGCTGCTTTTCACCAGAAACATACCAATCCCCTCCTGACCCCTAAACACAAGCACTATCTCTTAAGGGCTGTACCTTTGAACATGATGCTGCTGAAATGACCCCCAGACCATTTCTGAGCTGAGCCGGGGGCTGTGTCCCTCCTCGAGTGCTCACCTCCGGCATTTTGGTGGAAGCTGAGAGTGACACCAGGCTCCGGTGACATTTCAAGAGGGAGTCACAAGGAGTCCTTGCCACACTCAGAGGAGCAGTAGCCATCCCCTCATCACATTGGCAGGGGGCAGGGGGGATGGAAAAGGAGACGGGTGTGGGGAAGCTGCCAAGAGCACACTTGGCAGCTGTGAGGGCACTTCAATCCCACCTCACACCCCTTGTCTCCAATATCTTCCCCTTGGCAGAGTTCCTGGAGTTTATGAAGGGAGTTGAATAAACCTGAGGCCAGACCAACAGCCTGAATCTCCTAAACCCCTCCAGTTCTGCATTTCCTCTCCTTGGCTAAGTCCCCTGGCTACCAGCATGAAGACTGAGTGCTGAGAAGGGTGGCCGCTGGGAAAATAAAACTCGTTAATACCGAGTGCCTCAGATGGTTGTTCCTTGGAGGTTCAGTGATATCTTCACCCTGGTCACATACTCACAACTAATGGGTCTGCTCCTTGGGGCTGCACTGAGCACCTGCAAGGTGACATCACAGCTGGAGCTCTAAGCCTCCAAGGAAGTATTTTGCTACCAGCCCAGTGGCAAAGCCCATCCAACAAGGCCACAGGTGCTCAGTGGGGAGCTGCCATGTTGCATCTCCTCACCCCTGCCAAGGTGAGTGGGCTCAGGAGCCAGCACTGGTGACTGCTGGTTCGACTGGAGCACTGCAGAATTTTAGCAATGAGTTGTGAATTAACAACCACTTATGCCATTACTGAAATGCACAGGTGAGGGACGGTCCCTCTCCTCTTCATTCTCACCCTGGCTGTCCTGAAGGGACATCCCTTTCTCGCCGCCATCCTGATGGCCACCCTGCAGCATATGGAGAAAGAAGACCTCAATTTTCTTTGGAAATGTGAATAAAATCCATTCCTAAGACAGACGGGGTGCCTCCTTCCTGGCTTACTGAGCCTGGCAGAAAGCAGGTGGAGGCAGCCCGGCAGCACCTCTTAGTCCTCCAGCAGTCCTGGGTGTGAGCCTTGCTGCAATAACTGAAGCACACGATTTTCCCTCAGAAATTACATCCATTTGGGCTACAGGGGCCCTGCACAAAGCACGACCCTGCTTTGGATCTTGGCCACCAGGCACAGGATGACAGCAGGGCCAGGGAGGACAAGCTATGCTATCCCCAAGGGCCCAAGCACTATCTTTTCTCATCCCAAGGAAGTGCAGCATTCCTGTGGCATTAGCAGCCCTCCCTGCACATAGCTGCCTCCTCCCATTGAGTTACAGCCCCAGCACAGCTCACGCATTGCAGCCATGTTGCTAAAATCAAACATTTACCCAAGCAAAATAAACATTGGCAGGGCACGGCGCGAGACTGCGTCAGCGCAAGCCCCAGAGATGCTGCCCTCAACCCTAGGGGACAGACCATCTTGCCATGCCAGTGTTCCTGTGCCCGCTGCATCCTCCTGCATTCCATTCTCAACCCCTCTCCTCCCTGCCGTGGAAGTAGCACCCTGAGCAGCTGTATGTGATGTGACACACACTCTCATTTGCAGCAAAAATGAAATACTGTAATTCAGACCCAACAGGCTCGAGAGGTTGTTGGTTGTTTGGAAGGACACAGCTGTGTCCTTCCTCTGGACAACAAGCACCAAATGCTTTGCACAACCAGGACTTGTAACATCAGAGAAACCGAAGAAATTAACCCGTCAGCTGGAGATTTTTCTTAAAACCCAGGATATAATGCAACATCTGGAAGACATGCTCATAGGGGTCTCCCCAACTGTCCCAAGCCCTCAGTGCCATAGCTCCTGCTGATTCAGCAGAACTGCAGGTGCACCAGAAGCCAACAGAGAAATGTGTGGAGTCAGACAACCCTCTGACAGGAAATGCTCCCAAGTGTTACCATCTACTGTTTCCAATGGACCCATAGCCTAGAGATCAAAAATAACCATTTTCCACCTCTACAGTATAGCAGCAGAGATTGTTTCCCACTAAGACCTGCTTCTGAGGTCACAGTTGATAAACTTTAGCCCAGGCCTGGAAACCCCTACAGAGTTGCGACTACCTGGGCTTCAGTCACAAGCCAAGGTCACACCAGCTCTTCCCACAGCTATGGACACCCAGCCAATGGGCAACTCACACCCTCACATTACATCTCAACAGGCATCATCGACAGCCCTGTTACCTTCCTCTGTCCTGACACCCAACAAGGACATCTCTAAGATACTCTCTGCTACTTACTGATAGGTTTTGGCTACTAAAGTGTGAACAAGAGAAGAAAAAGGTTAACTCCCTCCTTTCAAGTTAACTTGTCTGCTAGAAAAGCAGACACACTGTTACTCTTTGGGCTTTTTTAATCTTTAGACCAGAGGTGCCAGCAGGTTGGCATGTTCTGCATGAAGTCAGAAAAACTGCTGCAGGACAAATTTGCCTTAAACACACCGAGTGTCCTCTGAGGGTAAGACAGCAAATGCTGCAGGATGGATTTCACTGTTGACTAAAACATAGGAACAACTGCATTAGGAATGTAACATGACATGACAGGCCAGCAAGTAGGTTAAATGGCTGAAAAAGAGGAACCAGTACAGGATCAGCCTGGTTGAAGTCTCCACAGAGGGGATGTGCCCGGAGAATTGCTAATGATGAATGAAAAACACCCAGAGGAGTTCAGGTATCTACAAAACTCCAAACAAATCTGCAGTTTTTCCTGCACGTGCAGTGAACATCTGGTGCCAGGAGCTGTTCAGGAATGCGAGATGTGTCCATGTGCATTGCTTGGGGGGGGGGGGGAAGTCATTGAAATGATCATATTTTTAAAAATCAGGAAAAAAGCTACCTACCTACCTACCACTCTCTAAACCAGTCCCTAGTTCTGCGTGCTCTTAACCCTGCAGCTGAGCCAGGAGCTGTGCTGGCAGGTGGCAGCAGAGCAGGCCACCAGACGCAGCCACAGTTCTCAAGCTATTTCATCTGCTTGATTTTGCTGGCAATAGATTTAATTCCCACCTTTGCTCGAAGCATATTTGAGGACCCTCTTCAGCCCTCGGTAATACTTTGCTGTGTGAACTGACTCCAAGAACATCTGAGTACATTTTGTACACATTCCCCAGTAAAACCTCTGCATCTTGTGTACAGTCATCACAAGATACTGCATCTGCCACCAGGGCAGCAGCAGTATCTTGTGATCTAAGCTACATCAGACAACCACTTCACTGCACCAAAGCCCCTGTTGTGTAGAAACATCTGCAACAGACTTGAAACCTGGACAAAGGAGGACTCTGCTTCTCTTCACTGCTTTTTGCTTGAACACCACTACTGAAAGGCAGTAAAGGGAGGCAGAGCAACGTGTATCCAGACCTACTGCTCCTTTCCACTATGAAATCAACACCCCAAGGAATACTCTGCCCCATCAGAGCATTTTGCAGTACTCTGACTTCTCTTGCCCAATTCCATGCTCTTGGATCTCAGCACAACGGCTCACCTTTGCCCAACAAGCAGATTCAGTATTCGGTTACATGCCCTTTGCTCCCTAGTTATTTTTATTTTTTTTTAACCAAAGGGAATAAAGGAGCCAAACTGGAACTTGATACTGAGTCCTCTTAATTGCAAAGAGGAGAAATCGTCTGCAGCAAGCATGACGTACAGCAGCAGCAAGCACAAAATGTATAACCTGATGTACAGTGGTAGCTGAGCAGAGATGCTCTCAAGCTCACTAGCTTCCTGCAGGATACCAAGGACTTAATCACAAGAGTTTTGAAGTTTTTAAATGTCAGAGATGGCAGAGCTCTACTTAATGGGAATAGTTTCAAGTGGGCCACAGCTGCCAATTCCATCTCTTGGGCTCTGTATACATAATCCTCCCAAAAAGGATCTTCGAAATCACTTGACCAACAGCACTTAAATGAGTTCACAAGACAAGCAAAAGAGGACAAAGACCCACCAGAAGACCATGCCAGCACACACTCTGCTTTGCAGCTTTCCCTTCTGAGAGGGGCAACCTCCACAACAAGGAGGGAGTCATGGTCTGAGCTGTCACAGGGTTAAAAATGCAATAGGTGATCAACTTGTGTCCAGACAGCATCCTTTGGGACCACCATGCATGCAGGGAGAAGGCAACAACAAATCCGACACCAAGCTGCTGTGGAAGCTCACAAAATTCCTGTCTCTTGCTACACAATGATGCCTGGATTAAGGTTACGTTCCTGTGTGCTGCATTTTGTCACGCAGCCGCTATTTTGGTCAGAAAGTCAGCAAGCCCTTATTTGGGAAGCTGTCCCACTGAAGGGCAGCGTGAAGGGCAGTGAGATGAAAAGGCTGCTTCTCAAGGGCCTGGGGAGCTGCCTGGAGCCACAGGATGCCCAAACCTTCCTCTGCTTCTCATTAACATGGCAGCATCTTTTTCTCAGGCTGCCCCTGGCCTCAGAGTCTCTCTCTCTTTCCTCAAAAAGCATCATGTGGGTGAGCTACTCTCACAAGTACTCCGGGGAAAACACCAAGGGCATTTAGAGATGAAATCTCCCTTCTCAGATAAAAAAGAAGTCTTAGATTTAAAATGCAGAACTCAAACCAGGTTGGAGATCTGTAGACGCACAGGTGAAGGTCCTCTGTTCTGAGGCTTTTTCCCTTTGCTCATCTTGTCACAACACACGCCTTGCAGCAGACTGACCTTCACTTAGACACCTGGAGCAGACGCTCCGTCCCCTCCCAACCCCAGCAGCAACCCCGGGGGGACACGTCCCCATCTCTGCCAGCCCTGGAAATGGCTGGGCAGCTCTGGGCCAGTGTCCGAGGCCGCCAGATGCGCAGGCTAACCTGACCCATGGCTTGCTCTATCAGGGCAGCGCCAGCCACGCAGCTCGAGAACGCCGATACACAGAGGCACCTGGGTACCGGGGCCAGCGCATCTGTCTCTGGGTAACCTACCGCTTGTCAAAAACACTCTCCAGGAAGGATTAGCACCACAAGAACCTCTGATCAGTTGACCTTCTGGTGTACCAGAGAGCAGCAGGGACCAATCTTTTTGTCTTGACTGTTCAGCAGACGCTGCCTGGTGGTAAGAACACCGTGACTGTTCACTCTCTGGCACAACACCCCTCCCGCCCAGCACGCTGCTCTCGTGCAGCAATTACATTCCTTCAGCTGACAAACATCAACCTCCACAACAGTCCAAGAGATGCACACAGCAGGAATGAGACACTTGAGGGTTGCAGACTGCACTCAAGACTTTAAAAGCCCTCCACTTCTGAGTTTTAAGTCAGTAAATCTCTTGATATTGCTTGGTGGTATTTTTCATGAGCCAAAACCAATTAAAAAGTGGGAACAGGGAAAAACGCTTTTGAATTCAAGCCGTAAAGAATTCAAAATATTTACCTTGCTTCAAAATAACACTGCAGTTTGGTAAATGGCTTAACTACTTACCAAGAAAGGAAAAAAACCCAGTAACATTAAGTGGATGTTTCAGTTGAATTATGTTTGTTTTGGTTTTTTTTTTAACCAGCAGGTGTTTTGCTGCTCTATGGCAGTCAGAACACACTTGGGAGCATTCAGCCCTTGTGTCGCCTCACAGATTTACACCACCGGGTGGACAAGCGTTGGAATTGCAGTTTCAGGAACAGTTCATTGCATTTTAACAGGTGGCCCATTTCAATAATAAAAAAGCATCTCTTGAACCAGCTTTGCTGGCTGGTGGGACCTGGAAAGTGAAGTCCTCTCCTGATCTACAGAAGGATGGCAGTAAATTAAAACCCTGTCACAGCACCTCTTGGCTTCTGAATGGTACTACCCTGATCTCACCAGTCAGCACATTTCAGCAGGTAAGTGCTGTTTTACTGGAATGAAAGACCTTCACCAAGACACAGTAACCATGGGAAGTACGGATGTTTTACAGAGTCCTACAACCTTACGCATTCCATGGTAGCTCCATTAACACTTAATTCTTCCAAGTATTTCAGAATACAACACACACCACTTCCAAGACCAGCTGCTGTGACCTCTAACACCACAGCTAGCACTCGGTACCCTCCCATTTCAGGATTTCTGTAGCTCTGCCAACCTTACCTGGACAGCAAAGCAGCAGACACGGTAACAGCCCTCAGAAATCTCATCTTGCTGTAACAGGGATGACCACATCCCACCATTAGGGATGACCGTAAAAAGTGTGGTATGAGAAAACTCTGAACATGCACCAGTATCAAAAATCATTTCACCTGTTCTGAATACGACCTCTGAATCCAGGCATCACTGGCTTCAATTTGTATGAAAAGAAACATGTTGTTTCTTCTTTAAATGTTAAAGCTTCACTCAATAACCATTTCACAGCTTGAAAAAACACTTTGAACTACTAAAAGCTCATGACCTGTATGAATGATTACGGAGGACAGCAGTGAGGAGGGAGCAGAGGAGGGAGCAGCACTTCGTGCCAGCGGAGGCTGACAGCATTAACCCAAAACCTCCCCGCAGCTCCGTCTGGCTTCACCTGCCAGGGAACAAACCCACGTGCTGGTCACCGCACAGAGGCTCAACGCACGACCAGCAGCTAACACACAACTCAAACAAGACTTTGGGAGGGTTCTCCTCAGACTCAGGAGGTGCAGACCTTGTTACATCCCATTTTATTTTTACAAAAACGCTGTAACACGCGTCCCAGTAGGAAAAACGGTTCTTTTGTCTTAAATCACGTCAGTCCTTTTTCTGCTGAGCAGCCTGCTTGGCATTGTTGGCCTGCATCTTCTTCAGCCCCTTTTTGTTGTGTTTCTTTGCAAATCTCATGTTCCTCAGAAACTTGGGATCAACCTATAAGGAAAAAATAAGCCACGTTGAAGGGACATATGTAGGAATATATATATACACCTCCAGATTGTTCCAATTATTCCCAAATGCTGGCTGTGACTAATTCTTTTTTTTTTTTTTCTGATTACATCAACAAAATAATTTTGGCCATCTGTAACCACTCTTTAGCTATTTCCCTTAAATTCTGTAAACAAATGCATCAGCCCCAGCAATAAACATCCAGACAGAACACGTGGAGTAAAGCTGTAACAAGACAGATTTCACTTCCATGTCACGATACATTCTGGATGTGAAGAACCACAAACCAGCCTAGGCAGGTGAGCACAGATACATGAAATCCTTGCTCAAAGACCAACGCCACCTCCTCAGGCCCATGACATTAAAGGAAAAAATTACCAACACAGAGAAAAGCAGCTCCCCAGTTTTTCTCAGCCAGCAGCTGGCTAACGCATCCTGTTACTGCCACGACCCCGTCTCAGAGCTACCAGGTACTGTCCCATCGAGAAACTTTTGCTATTTCACTCTAAGCAGCATTTCAACTGGCACACACTCATCTCGGGATTTTGCCATCCTAACTCCTGTGCAAAATGTCCTGTTTTCACTTTCAAGTGTGGAAACAGATTGTGTTCTATCACTTGTCTAAATCCAGAAAGAGCAGAACGATGTCATTTTCATATCTCTCGTTCAGAAATGCCAATTCCTCTCATCTTCTGAGTGAAATTATGTGGATTAGTACAGATAAAAGGATGCTGAAGGATACTGAGAAGGCGAGCTAGCAGGACTCCACAGGGAGCAGAGCTAGCCATCTGACACGTGCCTGTTTCACTGGAAGCAGGAGTTAGTGACTCTGACCTGAGCAGGACACAGAGGAAAGTGGCCAATAACAAAAAAGCAGTTTTATAGACATGCAGAGCAGATTTCCTGTGGGTTAGAAATATCACAGCTGCGTGTAAGGTAAGCAAAAGATGAAACAGAAACCCACAGTGCTTCTGACCATGTGAAACACTAAACCTTGTCTCCAAAAAAATGTGTCAGTCAACATAATACTGTTCTTTTTGCATGGTTACACCTCGATGATTTAACACCCTGGGAATAGCAATAGAAACACTCACCCCTTTGAGAGATTCGTATCTATGGGATCTGGGTTTCTTGATGCCATTTCTGTGCCACTTACGGGCTATGTGGAAAAGAAGAAAATTATTTCCATTATTAAATAGCTGCATTAGCTTCCTTCTAAGTCCTGCCAAGCCTATCAAAATGACACAGAACAGAAAATTTTCTGACTCTTCCCATCCAAGCCAAATGCAAATTAAGAAGGCACCTCCATTCTCACCCCTCTGCACACTGTGCTGTCAGCACTGTAAGAATTTTTAATCCAAGGATTTCAGGCTCCTTGTTAACCAGTAACATACCACTGGCACGATAAAAGGCCTCAGCCATTAAGAGGTTCAAGCACTTGTGTTTAGGGGCATAATCCTTCACCGTGCAAGACCAAGAAGAAACCACTCATGAACTCTGCTAACTGACAGCACTGATGAGGAAGCCCCAGACAGAACTATTTTATCACCACGGTCACCTCTGGATGGAAAAGTATCACAACCCGAATGCCATTCAGTAATAGGCTCAGTTCAAACATATGATATTTGTTGTTTTTCTCTTGTGGTTAGACACTATCTTTACATTGAAGCCAAATACGTCCTGACTCATGCAGAATTCTTTCCATTAAACACACCACGCGTTCCACTACCTACTTCCCTGCTGAGCTTATCTCGTTGCAAAACAAAAAGAAGACAGGGCTGCCACAACCGAGCAGTTCAGAGCAACGGGTTAAAACCCCTCTACGCAGCACAGTCCTCGGCCACCTCAAGCGACACCGCCCCTCCCCGCCTCCTCCCGGAGCCACCCGAGCTCGGCACGGGCTCCGGGGCCTTACACTGGTTGTGCGTGGTGTGGTTCTTGGACTTGGCCATGGTTGCACCTGCGGGAGAAAGCGACACCTCTCAGTCGGGGAAGGCTGGCGGGGTCCGGCCCGGCCCCCTCCCAAAGCCTCCTCGGGGCTCTGCCGCCACGACCGGCCGCGGTACCAATCGCGAGCCACCGGCTTCCCGCCACCCCGGCCCAAGACAGCCCCGGGTTCGGCCTCGCCAACTCCCAGACAGGGTGGACAGGCTCGGCCCGGGGCACCGCTCGCCGCCGCCGCCGAGGCGCAGATGGAGCCGGATTGCACAGAGCGACACTCACCGCCGCCCTCACCGCCGCACCGGAAGAGAAGGGCGCGCAGCAGGGACTGCTGGGAAACGGGGCATCGGACCGGAAGCCAGCGCCGCTCCGGTGTGCAACAGGCGTCGGCAGCGGGGAGGTTCCGCGCAACAGCCGCCTGCTCGCCACCTCTTCCTGTTCCCCTTCCCCTCCTGCACCGGCTGCGAGTCCCTCCCTCCTCGGTCCCGCGGTCCGGGAGGGACCTGCAGCAATAGAAGGCCCCGCAACACCCGGGGCCCAGCGGCGTGGCGAGCGCCGGTCCCACGCACGACACGGGTCCCACGCACAACACGTTCCTTCCGCTCAGCATGGCCGCGGCCGGGCCGTGCTCTCCCGGAGGCCCGAGGCCACGGCTGCGCTGGGTGGCATAGCCTGGTCGCGGGAGGCGAAGGGCTTTGCACGTTCAGCTGCATCTGCCACGCTGGGGCAATACAGTGACAGCGCAGATGCATTTCTCAGCAGATTCATTAAAGGCTGTTGATTTTGGTTTGTGTGGGAGACGGGCCCTTTCGGAAAGGCTGCGAACAGCTCGGCTCATTTTCAAACCCTGGTCTGTGCCACCTCCGTGGCCCCCCAAAGCTGGCCGCCTGCTGGGACTGGCAGGCCTGTGGCTGTAGCAAGGACACAGCACAGGGAGGCTTCGTGCTGTGCTGGTCACACCGGCCTGCGAGTTTAAAGTGTGTGTCCCCCTCCCGCAAAATATACAGACCCAGGCTTAAATACCTTAGTATCTGAAAGACACCAAAATAACAGCTAAACTGGGCAAATCAGAATGTTTGGGGTTGAAAGGGACCACAGAAGATCATCTAGTCCAACCCCACTGTCAGAGCGGGATCACCTAGATCAGGTCACTCAGGAACGTGTCCAGGTGGGGTTTGACTGTCTCCAGAGAGGGAGACTCCACAACCTCCCTGGGCAGCCTGTTCCAGTGTCTGTCACCCTCATCATGAAAAAGTTTCTCCTTATGTTTACACAGAACCTCCTGTGTTCCAGCTTGCGCCCATTGCCCCTTGTCCTATCATTGAATGTCACTGAGCAGAGCCTGGCTCCATCCTCCTGACGCTCGCTCTTTACATATTTATAGACATTAATGAGTTCACGCCTCAGTCTCCTCCAAGCTAAAGAGACCCAGCTCCCTCAGCCTTTCCTTCTGAGATGTTCCACTCAATCATCGTCGCAGCTCTGTGCTGGACTCTTTCAAGCAGTTAATGAAAGTCAATGAAAATGAAGCCACGTTTATCTGGGGCACAAAAGCACCAACTACAGCAGAGCGTTTCCCTTTGATGGCAGCAAGACCAAGCGTTGCTGGCACAGGGAGCCCAGACAGCTGCCAATGGCCGAAGGTTGAAATCGAGCCTTGGGGCAGCTCCTGCTCTCCCAGGTGCAGGAAGATCTGTCACGTGGCCATCGGGCTGTGGCTGCGGGTGACTGGCTGTGGGGCTGCCAGCAGTGATGCCGTGGGGAGGCACTTGTGGTTATGGATTGAGGTGTCTCCTGTGGGGAAGTGTGAAAAGACACACAGGAACCAAAGGCCAGGCTCACCCCAGCCCCTTGGGTTGCACCTGTATACGAACTGCAGCATTTCAGGCCAGGATTGCTGAGCTTTCAAGCAGAAACCTCTGAAAAATGAGCAAAAAAGCTTTTCTGCATTGTGGTAGAATGAAAAAATTCTGCCATCTTTTTATGACATTGCCTTCATTTTAAGATGAGAGGCACAAGTGAGTTGCCTAAAATAACCCGGACTGGAAAAAATAGTCCAGAGACCAAAGGCCCTGGACCAAGTACAGGGTAGAGAGCACCAGACAGTTTTTTCGGTGTCTGCTTGCAGAGCAATTAGCTGTTCTGCCTCAGGTTTGGATACCTGTGAGCAAGCTCTTATCACAAAAATGGGGAAAAATAGGTTATCCTTGATAGATGGGTAGTGATAATGAAACTGAAATGAAAGAAAGCTTATATTTTGGTATTTTGGTATTTCTTTTATTTCCAGCAACAAGACTTAAGTTGCAAAATGTATTTGGTGTTTGGTTTTTTTGTTTGTTTGTGGGGTTTTTGTTTTTCATGCTGGGCAGCTGTTATTAGCAGACAGTATAAAAATACATGAAAACGGGAATATTCTTTTACTGGCATTTTGCACCAGGTTCATCATAGGAGGTTCTCAAAACAAACAAAAAGTCCCCCTTGATAAACAAACTTCTGACTTTTTAAGCTCTGTTTTTTTCTGTCATCTGTGCTCTTAAAATATTTGGCCATCACTGTGGCCAGCTAATTGCAACCAACAGCAGAGAGAAAGCCTGACTTTGCTGATAACCCAAAGAGCTGAGCTCAGTGGAAGATAAAACCGAATCCCAGTGGCATGTTTGCCTCCACTGCATAGCACAAAGAAAGACCCTGCCAGTCCCCCTTATCTTCGCCACGAGATTGTGAAAACTCTTGATCTCTTCCAGTCATTTCTGAGTTTTCCTCTTCGTAGGAAGAAACAGAAGGGTGGGTTTATTGTATGGTTTCGGTTATCTTTTTCAAGTTCTTTCAGTATCTCACTGCAATTATTGCTGTCAGAGTCTTTCACAGCTGCTGCTGGGGCCACATGAGACAAGTAGTCAGATTTGTGGGGATTAGAGAAACTGTGCTTAATGCCCAGGTGATAAACAAGACCTGTAAGCCAAATTATTAAAATAAAACAGTGGAAGTACATCCAGTTTACAGGGCTGAGTATAATATATTCAGTGTAGTATTATAAACCACTGCAAATCAATGCAGAGCATCAGGTAAAAAAGATGAACCAAGGCAGGATCAAGACCCCTTTAATTTCTCCTGTGCTCTGATGAGCTGCAACATCTCTAATTATGGTGTTACTGAGAACAATTGGCCAGTTCAAAGCCTTCAATCATACTTCTAGTAATTACAGACTTAATTAGAGCATATTAGCCCGAGTGTCATCTATTAAAGGAGCTGTGCTCATTGAATAGGATGGTAATTATTCCAGCTGCAAGACAATTATGAAAAAATCACAGGTTAAAATAAAAACCTCACCGTGCCTTTGACAACTGTGTTATCTCGGTCAATGGCAAGGATTGCATCACCCCCATTTCTGCTGATCGACCTCTGTTAGGATTTCATGCTGACACCACACTTCAGCACACTCCTCTAATCTTGCTGCCTCCCTCCCTGCGAGCTGGTATCGGGACTTGGGGTAATGAATTATTCCGTTCGTGATGCCAGTGACTCAGAGAGGCTCAGTGCCCAGGCCAAAGCTCTGCCCTGTTTCCCAGGCACAGTCACAGGGGCAGCGAGGAGCTCACAGTCCTTCTGAACAACAGGAAACTACCACTGAGGGATTATGCCCTCCTCGGGTGCTGTTACTACCAGCTCATGAGGCTGAAGAGTGATGTCAGTCTCAGAAAAGTGCAAGGTGCCCTCCTGTAGGCAGCTGTCAGACTGGAGCCCAGTTGGGAACTATGGGAGACCCCAGGGCTAAGAAGTCACTTTCATTTTTGATCCTGGTGGGTGACACTGTCACAGCAGTTACCTGGCATGCTGACGGCTGGCATCACCTGTGCATCTTCGCAGAGGCTGGCAGCGAGCTGCTGCTTCCTTCCGAAGACGCCTCCTTCTGCCCAGCCTCTCGGTCTGTCTCTTGAGAAGGCAAGCAGGACACTTGGGTCAGATGGAACCAGCCCCATCAGGTAGATGGTGTCTTCAGGAGGCAATACTTCTCCAGGATATTGAGAAGGTTTAGAAAAGATGCCTGGGCTTTTGGGGCTGGGCCACGTCCCTGCTCTAAACATCAGCCACCCCTGACCTGCCTGGAGACCAGGCACTTGCACGTGCCCTTTGGGTTAGCATCGACCTAGTGCAGTTTGGGCAAAGTGTGGGGTGACGCTCAATGCCTTCACTCAGAGACGCCAGGGAGGAGCTGCAGCCAAGCCAGCTGGGGAAACAGCCCCTCTGAGAAGGGCTCCTTTGCAAGGCTCTTGTGCCCTTCCTGTTGAGCACTAGCAATGGTGACATTGGTCCTGTCCCAGCTATCGGTCTGCAGCTGAGACTAAGCAGGATAGTGACCAGAGCAGCAAGGCTATGAGCCAGCTTGGTTTGACTTGTGCCTGGTAGTTGAACAGTATTTGCTTCATTTTCTTGTGCTGACTGATGCAGTTTCAGAAGAAAGCTTGGTCTCTGCACTCATGCAAACCCAGGGTGGCTCCATGCACGGTGACCTCAGGAGAGCTCTGACCTGGGCAGCCTTTCTGGGGGGATTCTGTTTCATCTGAATCCTGACTGATGGTGTCAGTCCTGAGAGTGATGGTGACTGGCTGCCAGAGCTCCCCTTCAGCCAGCACTTCTCCAGGTGCTGCTTTTTTTTCCTCAGGGGTGAAATGGTTTAGTATGGTTGACTCCAGACGTGAGACAGGCATCAGTATTGGTTTAGGCCTCGTCACTACAGCTTCCATCTCATGGTGGTTGACTCCAGAGATCTGTTTGCAGGCTGGAGCATTGCACTGAACTGCTGTTACAGGGAATCACCCTTCTACATTTCCAGGGGGTGACTGAGATGGTTTTAAAGCTGTTGGCAGAAATCCTTTAGCCACGGCATTGCAGTCTCAGGAAGTAACTCCATGTTCAGAGCTGTCAACATCTTTTTGTTAAGCAGCTCATTGTGAAGACAATGATAACATGGAATCATAGAATCATTTAGGTTGGAGAAGACCTTTAGGATCATCCAGTCCATCCACTGAGTTAACACTGCCAAGCCCCCCACCAATCCAGGTCACATAAAACACATTTACTTTTTTTTTAAATCCAGAATAAACCCAAGAATTTTATTTTGGGGGCTAGATGGGTGGGCCAGTGGGTGCATGGTGGGCAGGGGCCATTTTGGTGTGGGCTGAGGGGTGCTGGGCTGGTTCTGTAACAGCTGGGCAGATGTGTAGGGCTGGGGGGGGGGCCATGGGGGCTATTGGGAGGGCAGCTGCTCCAGATATTCAGGGAAGAGCATCAGCTGCTGGTGTTGGATCCAGGTGTCCAAATGTTGCTTCCAGGTGTCTGGGCACTGGATCCGTCTGTCCCGGTTGCGAGGGGTCACTGCTGGATTTCTGCTGGTTCTGTGTAACCACAATTTCCTGCTCTTCCCTGTGGAGAGGAGTGTTTTGGCCAAACACCAACTGGCCACTCCACAGCAGCCTGACTAGAAATGCTTGAAGGCATTGAAGGCAGTGGTGGGGGAGGGGAAAGCTCACTGTTTTATCTCCATCCAACACAGGCGCGTGACACAACACACTTTCACAAGCAGCAGGGGAAGCCAAGCGGCTGCTGCGATGACCAAAGGGTGCATTCTCGCACCGTGGCACTGGAGGACATTTGCATTCCTCTGGACATTCTCAACACTTTCAGCACTCTGGGTATCATAAACGCTTTCATTGCTTTGGGTAGTGACAACGGATGTGGCACTCTGGGTAGTATCCACCCATGCAGCGCTCCCACCAACCATGTCTGGAGGAGCAATGGGAATGTTAGTCCATCCTATGCACCACTGCTCAGCTTGCAGGACGTTTGCTGTGGCTGGGAAGTTCTCTTTTCCTCAGTGCTGGTGGATGGTGTCACACTCCCACCCTTTGGGACCCTTTGTGTCCCACCCAACAAAACTCAGAAAGCCAGAAGGAGAGCACAGGGCAGAGCGCAGCTGTTGGAGCAGTCACTTTTTTGAGGGAGATGGACAAAACCCCATCCCTGCAGCCGGCAGTGCCACCCCAAAATCTCCCTCCTTCCCTTACAAGCGGCAGGGAAACCATGGCTGCTGCTGTGCTGATCATACAGCACCTTTGCATATCTTGAAGACAGAAAACATGCAGCAAGGCTGGAACCCAGCACTGCTGCTACCAGACTCTGACCCCTGTGCAGGTGGCAGCGTGTCCAGATGTGGAGCTACAGCCTCTGGCTGCTGAGTCTCACAACCAAGGCAGAGGGAAATACACCCACCCTGTGCTCTCTGCAGGTCCTCCATTATTTTTCTTAGAGTTTCAGATGGCTCCAGGGACTTTTTTCTTCTTCCAGCTGGGTACTTTCCTCTTGGAGGACCTTAACAGAAAGTATTTGGTTTAATTTCACATGAATAAAATACAGAAAACCAGAGCTTAGACTGTGAGCTCAGCAGAGCTAGAGCACTCACCCCAGTGATGCCAGCTGGTCTGCAGCACAGCATCCAGCCAAGGAGCTGGAGAAGTCCTCCCTATGGGCACCTCTGTAAGGAAACAGCTAGAGAAGCTCCTGTCACCTATTGTGGCTGCCATTAGCAGCACTGAATGACAGAAGCAGTCAGGAGATGAGGCAGGAGAGGGCACCCATGGGCAGGGCCTCATGCCTGCTGAGACAGATGGCTGGGTGACCCTTGGTCTTGGAGCTGGCAGCTCTCAAGGGGAGGAAAAACCCACAATGTACCTGTCTCATCTCGCGCAGGATCAGTCCTGGAACCCAGCCAGGAGCCTGCATCACCTTCTCCAGTGGGCATTGCTGCAAAGAAGCACAGGAGAGAACAGCTTCCATGATACAGTTCCTTGAGATACTTCCTCAGAGGCAAGTGGACTCCTTGGGGCTCCCAGCAGCTCCAACCTCAACCCCAACAAGCCCCTGGCTTGGCAGCCAGCACTGGGAGCAGTTTAGGCCCCCAGGGGCTGCAAAGAGCTTTGCAAGACCCAGTGTCACAGAGCACATTACTGAGCCCAAGCTGCTCCCTCTGTTCTTCTCCATATCTGTGCATCAGCCACAGAAGTTGCAACTTGCATGTCAGATGGGAAGCATATGAGGAGAGAAACGCTCCTTCTTCCCACTTGGATGTGTTTTGATATTACATATTCTGATACATACATTTAAGGAAGATAGTACATGTGAGAAACTTCTCCCAACACGTCTTAGGGCTCAGGCAGCTTCCACAGCCCATGATGAAAGCTGAATGAAGCACGGAGTGCCTAGTGTCCCTCCCTTGGGCACTGCTTTCTCATGGGCCAGCAATGGCCATGGACCGTTACTCTATGCATTTCTTCTGAAGACAACGTAGGGAAGCCACTCGAGAGGCCTTTATCAGCAGCTGGGAGCACAAATGCCCTGCTGTGGGACCCTGCACTCCCCTCACTCTGTATTTCTGCTTACCCAGTGCAGCAGCAGCCCTGCCAGGGCACCCGGCCGAGGGTGCTGTCGTATCCACAGTTACAGTTACTGCCTCGATTCACGGTCATACCAAAGAATACCTCCTTGTTAACTGACAAAATAAGGCTGTGCTCACCTTTGCACAGTGCTTGCTGAAACAGGGGTGTTTGCAGTGCTGATGTCAGAGCTGAGCCAGGCTGAGTTTCACAAGAAGGTCTCAGAGTTTGAGGCAGGTCATTTCCCAAGACATTGGGAAATTTCCTCTGTGTTTCCACAGGAAGAAGAGTAAAGGTGGTGTTCATCTAGGATGCTAGACACAGAGTGACATCATAGCTTTCCAGGACCCGGGTATGCAGGCAGCCTCTGCTATGTGGTCGCCTCCATGCCAGATAAAATTGGTAGTACCAGTTTCAGGTGTTGATTAGAAGGAGCTCAGCTAACTTTGCTTAACACGGACTATGGGGCACTCCTAAAAGCTGCTTCCTTACAGAGAGGCATTGATCAGTGGTGAGACTGCAGTGATGCTTTTGGATGTCCCCGCTGACTCATGGGGAAGGTGCCCAGCCCCAGCCTGGGCTGCTCCCAGGGCAGCTCAGGCACTTGTCACCCGTAACCCTTCCTGCCTCACTCTCTGCAGACACCATCAAAGAGAAGCTGCAGTGTGCAGGGTTGTGTCTGTGTCAGGGAAAGCATCTTGCAGGGTATGGCTACCTTTGTTGCTCTCCTTTCCCCTTGTGAGCAGAGGCAGGCCTGAGCCAGCAGGCACGTGCCAGAGAGGCCCCTGCCTTGGTGAGGTGTGGTGGCTTCTGGGCAGCTTAAGAGATGTTCCCAGCTTGTGGGCAAACAGGATTTGGCTGTGCTGTAATCCTGAACTAGCAATGCTGGAGTGGAGTGAGGATGGTGGACAGTCCTCAGGGACGAGTGGCCAATATACTTGCAGAGAAGCCACTGAGAGAAGTAGAGGCACCAGGGCACGGAGGCACTAGAGGGAGCCTGAGCATTACAGATCATGCTCTAGGCTCGAAGTGGGAGCATTGATCCCAGTTAGGGAGAAGAGACATCTCCAGGGAAAAACAGCAAGTCACGCAGCAGTTTCCCCCGTGACCTGGTATCCTACCTGGCTGTGGCTCTTTTTTCCCTGATATCTGTTATCATTTTCTTAAAGACAGGAAGAAATACTGTTTCACTTACAAAAAGTGCCAGTCTGACATCAGGGAGACCAGCTGTCTCTGTGCATTTGCAATAGGAGGTAAGAAAAAAACAGTGGCAACTGGTGGCAGTTGTCAGACCAGAGGGTTCATGAGTGCAGGAGTTTTTGCAAGGCACAGGGGAGCAGAAGGGCTGATCCACAGCCATGGGTATCCCCACGGCATGGGGAGCTGGTGTGACACAGCCCTGCAAGCACTCCTAGACTGATGGCAGTGACATGGAAACAGTAGCTGAGGCTCCTGTGCTCCACTGGGTGTGTTCCAGCTAGCACCAGTTAAGAGAGCTGGGGCACTGGAAGAGGCTGAAGAGCTGCAGTCTTTTAGTTTCCCCAGCAATATTTTCATTGCATTGGCTTTGGACATGGAACAGGGTCATCTGGTTGTTTGAATCTCCCCCGACACCATTGTCACCAAGGATCAGCACAAAGAGCAAGAGCAGGAGTCTCTGGGTTAGCTGCAGATGGGCATCAGTGCTACAATGGGGCTGGGACTGGGGATCAAACATGTTTGTTCCAAGTACATCTGCAGAGCATGTCTTGGTTTACAGTGCTTGCACTGGGTCAAGAGTTGCTTTCAATGGGGTAATCAAGCTTAGTCCAGCAGAAATCAGAGGAGCAACCAGAAGAGAGTGGTGAGCTGGGACCATGAACAAAATCTCTATCAGTCCTGACTGCCCTCAGAGGCTTTTGTTTCCCCACAGAAACCATCCCTCAAATTAGCCCAGACCTTCTGCACATCCTCCACGGGTGTGTTCCTGTAATCAGCTTCCTACTATGAAGGCAGGAGGAAACATCCGGCAGCAGCCTGCAACGCAGCCCTGACCTTTCTCTCCAGACCTGCCACTTCCTCCCACTCTCCCCAGAGCTGGCACAACTAACAACTGGTTTCCTCTTGTTATTTTTCCACCTCCGCTTCTTCCTCCAGAGGGGAGGCTGTGCTGGTGGCCCACGTACTGGTGACTCACAGGCTGGGACCTGTGAGGAGCCAGCTAAGCCTGGCCAAACTTAGTAACATCTCATTTTCCATTGCCTACACCCTGGCCGCTCCTTCTGGCTGAGTTCACCACTGGAGACCTTCTCCAGCTACCTGCAGGGTTGGGGAGGACCAACTTGACTGTGTTTCCTTTAAGTTTTGGTAATGTAGGATCTGGGCTGAGATGAAGGAGCCCTTGATGCAGATAAATTCCTTCTTCATGAGTGTTTATCCAGCTTCCTGATAGCTGAAAAATGTGAGATGTTCTGGACATCAAAGAGAGCTTTTCAGGCTTAGGAAACATGTAAATAAAGATATATAGAGAGAACTGCATGGTAGCTGCATTTTTCTAGAAGCATTTGAATGATTTGATGGCAGCTTAGGGGTTTAAAAGCTGATTCCCCTCTGTGTCAATCAGCCTGGTCCATCTGTCTGGCTGTCCCCAAATCAACAAATGACGACTGCAATCACAAAACCGAGCCTGCAAGGTGGGGAAGGTTGATCTTCAAAGGCGTAGGTGCTGCCACAGTTGGAAGCTGGAAATGGGAAATAGCTGGATGATGACCAGGGCTACCCAGAGGCTGCACCAGGCTGGCAGCAGATGAACAGGCAGGGCACAGAGACAGGGCTCCTGGGCAGCAGCAAGCCCACTGAGCAGGACCCTGCGGCTCCATGCAGCGCTGTGCGTAGGGGATAACGCTGGGAAGGGAGCAGCCATGTGCACTCAGCCTACGCTTGTTGCTTTAATGGGATTTTCCAGAATATTTATTGCCCTGGTAATGGAATAGGAAGCTTGCCTGCTGCTTCCCAAGGTTGGGGTGAACGTGTGCAGCCTACGTGACACCTGCTCAACCTGCGCCGCCTGAGAGCCCGGCTGTTTGGAAGGAGCGAGCAGATCCACAGGCACAGCGTGTGCAGAGCAGCTGATCGCTGCAGGGAGGAGGCACGTGGAGGCGGCTGGGAGAAACGGAGAGGGCTGACCTAAATAGATGCTGAGCTAATTTATTCATTTCTCTGCTTTATTATTTAACACGACTTTGAAACAGCTCAGGACTTCTAGTTCCTCTCAGCTCTGCTGCTGACGTTGGGATGGGGTTATTTTTGACCTGATTTTTGCATGTCTCATGCTGCAAAGTGCAGCACAGCCTTGCTCAGCACCCTGCTTTCCCATCAGGCAGGCCATGCATGCTATGGGAGAGCTCCAACACAGCTGCTTTCTAGCCAGTAGCATAGGAAGGACTTATTTTAAGTTATTTTGAGCTTTTACTTCACCTCCTTCCCAGGAAGGTGTTTAGAATTTGGCCTGCTTTTTGCATTGTTAATAGGGAGATTTAGCTCCAGTTTAGCTGGCTGGCAAGAGGATTGGTGAGTTCGTACAGCACGAGGCAGCCTTCAGCCTCCGCCGACATCTCCCCCCGGGCAGGCTGCCAAACGCAGCCCCAGGCTCTGCAGCACGGGGGCTTTCAAGGATAAACCTGGAGCCTGTCTCGCTTCCAGCCAGCCTCCTCTCTCCTCAAATCCTAGCAATCCCCTGAAACACCGTCCGGGAGGAATTTATTATGAGAAGGGCATGGAGCCCCAGCTGTTCGAGCTGCAGTTCACCCATGGGCTGCACATGTCCTCTGAGAGCCAACAGCACATTTTAGTGCTGCTGAGGTTTAAAAGCCACAAGCTGGGAGAAAAAAAAAATTATGCCAGTGCAGGTTGTCTAAACCCGTACACTGTTTCTGTGCAAGTAGGTGCAAAGGACAGAGCTGCTCCTGCATGAAGTGGCTGCTTACCAGGATTCCAACCGTAAAACACCCAACTTGTGCTGCACAGTGCCCATTTATTTTGTTTTCCATTTGGGTTTGTCACTTGGTGTATAAATTTAGGCCAGTGTTGTACCTAGTGACACAGCACATCTGTTATGATTTTTTTAAAATGGATTATTCATCAACCTGCTTGATTCCTTCAAGATTTCTGAACAGTAAAATGAGCCCTGATGCTATTTAGCTTGGCAGCAAAAACATTTCAGCTCACGCCACCTTCACATTGCTGGAGAGTTTTGCGATGTTGCTAGGGGTGAGATACTGCAAATTAGCAGAAATGAAGCAGATAACAAGGCTGCAACTTAGTCTTCCAAACCAGGAGGCCTGAGGCTCTGAAGAGGGGCTGTGAAGGTGGGTGCTGCTCTGCCTGGCACAGCCAGTCTCTTCTCTTGCTTTTGCTGGCTAAACTGGGAGCAGGGTGGATCCTCAGCAAGGTCTCATCCTGCCAACCCACTGGGTGTGCAATCTGGCCCTTGTCAGGCATTGATCTGAAGGGTTTTGTGGGTTTGGTGTTTTTTTTTAATATAAAGTGATATAGTGTTTAGATACTTTGGTCCGAGAGCCTAACAAGGCCTACAAGGGAATGAATGCGTAAAGGACAGAGGCAGCCAAACTGATTTGAAGTTTCTCTTTCTCTCCCTATATCCTGGACCACCATTTGGTGAATGATGCCCCAATTTTCCTAACAAGGACAGAAAAGGACTAGGCCATCCCAGAGCCTCCAAGGTCTGGGGGTTTGATACCTGCACCTGAATTGCACCAGACTGATTAGGATGGAGTTAAGGCCAATTGAATGTCACCCTGGGATTTAGAATCTGTTATGTGGGCAGAACTTCTGCTCTCCTCCACGGTACCAGGGGCTGCAATAGAGGGGAGAGTACTTTAATGAACTGGCTGCCAGTTTTGGAGTAGGCAGCAGGCTGGTTTTCAGCCTCAAGGCAAGGGATCCAGTTTGGCTGACAGCTCACCTTTATCTGTGTGAGGAGGATTATTGGGAAGCTGAGTTGACAAATGCTGCAGGTAAAAAGGAAAATACACTTCCACACAAAGATGGCTTGTTTGTGCAAAGTGGAGAAGGAATAAATAAGCTGACATTAAACCCACTGCTTACCTGCAGCTCATCTGATATCATGACTGAAACCTTTCATTTGCAGCAACGCAATCCAAGATGTTTTTTCTGCAAAGCAAGAAATTAGGTTATTGCTCAAGCAGACCTGGGGAGGGTGGAAAGATAAGCAGGGCCTGATCCTGACAGGTGCTCTGTGCCCTGCACTCCCCATGAGTGGGGCTGAAACTCTGGCTGGCAGCCTGTTTGGAGGTTTTGGGAAGAGCTTTAATGCAAATCCTTTCCAATCTTTTGAAAGGGCTGTGCATCGGGCAGGATGTGGAGTCCCCCAGCCCTGCCTTCAGCTCTTACACCTCTAACCCAGGGACCTAGAGGCAAGAAATGTAAACCAGTAATTCCCAGGACAGTGATACGCTGGAGCATCCAGGGCTGCAGCTCTGAAATGTGAGCACTATAGTTACAGATATCATCCAAAGCCACCACTCTGGTGTCAAGTGGTGACGTTCATCAGGGGAGAGCTAGGACAGGGAATTTCTTCATGGTAGTGGGAATGGGGACATAAAACCACATAAAATTAAGCCAATCAGGTAAGCACAGCCTCAGAGGTTTTTGCAAGCATGGGCCTTCCACCCTGGCCTTCCTTAGGGCTTCACACACATTTAAAGCGAAGCCTGGAGCAGCCATCCATGCTCCTGGGCATGGCAGATGGGCTGTCCATGGCCACAGTGACAGCTGGGGGAAGGATGCCCACGGAGACCCTCGTCAGAGCAGCAGCCCTTGGATGGGGGCAGTCATGCTCAGCGTTATACATTTCACACCCAAAGTGAACTCCCATGCTCGAAGCTAAGGTATGTCAGAGAAGGAATTGTTAATTGCCCTGTAAGTACTTCAGTAAATGAAGCAGCCATTAAAATAATGCTCACACAACATTGGGCGGCTTCCAGTAAGTGAAGCACCTTAACGCTCTTTTGCTTAATGAACATGGTGGAATGGCTGAGGGGGGCCTTGGGACAGGGGATCGTGGTTTTTCCAGGACCGGAAGCTTTCCATGTGGGAAGGGCTCTGGCTTTTCAGACCCTCTGCCAGTGCTCCCAGAGAGGGGCAGATGACACAGCACCTTCATTTCAGTTCAGGTTTAGGCTGTTCTCTTGGGAGAGGTGGCTTGGGGCAGGATGAGCTTTTTGATTGATATCGTCCCTGGCTGGCGGCTCCGAAAACATTACTCATTAACACAAGATAACAGAGGCAGGACGGGGATCTAACATGCCAGCATTTTCCTATGACTTCCACTGGGAGATGGGTTTCAAATCATGCCTTGGGATGAAGACATCCCTTGCAGGATTTACAGCTGTGTGACACTTTCCAGCTGTTATCAAGCATGCAGGGACCCCTCCACCCCAGCTGCTGCCTCCTGACCCTGCTGAGAAAGAGTGAAAAGAAGCCTCTCCTTTGGCACTTTCCCTGCTTCTAGCAGCAAAGGCATTTCTCAAGCTGCTCATTCATGTTTAATATTTTTCTAAGGAACGGTTGATTATGTCGATATAGTGGCATCCTCATGGATTTCATGTATGTCAGCAGGGCAGGGTGAGGTACTGACAGGGCTGGCCTTGCTCTTACAGCTCCATCAGCAAAGCCCCAGGAGTTTTATACTCTCATGAGCAAAAGGAGCTGGGGCAGGCTTGGGCAGGTGGCCAGATCACTGCCAAGGAAAACTCATAGGCCTAGTCCAGTATGGGCATCAGCATCTGCTGTTCCCAGGATTTCACCTTATTTACCTTATGAGGTCTGGATATGGCCATTGGAGCCTTTTGCCTGCCAGAGATGGAAGAAGAGCTGTGCAATGGGTGAAAACCAGCTTAGCAGGAGGATTGAACTATTACATTTCTAAGCATTTGCTTAACATTTTTCCTTCCCTGACTATCTGGTGCACAGAAATTAACAGGATGGTAAGTCAGATCCTAATTTCTGCAAGCTGGTGGTGCTCCCCTGCACCCCCAATGCTTTTCTTTGGCCAGATTGCCAGCTCCAGCCTCCTGGCTGTCTCAGCTTTCCTGGGATGCAGAGATAGCTGCACGGTTTGCTCAGCAGCAATAAAATCCTCCCCCCTGCATCACTAAGCAGTTCTTGCATTATTTCTTTTCCTGCCTTTAGATGAGCAGAAAGTCACCTGCCCGTGTCTGCTGCTTGATTCTTAGGTGCAGCATCCGCTGATCAATTTTAGCCATGTTTTTTTACTGGCATCTTTTCAGCAGGTCATGCTAATTAAGAAATCATATCCCCACCAAACTCACTAATGCAAATGCCTCTTGGTGTGCTCCATGCACTCTCTCAGGACTTGCCATAACCATCCCCTCTCTCTTGGGAGGCTCCTTCTTATACCTGGGTGGCAGCAATAGGAAGTTCCACAAACACTGCCCTCTGATATTAAGGACGTCAACTATTGAGCAGCCCAGCAGCCCTGCCCTTTCACAAAGTCACTACTGAGAAATGACTGACACATCAGTCAAATGAAAACCTAATTCCACCTTGGCCGCATAGGAAAGGGGCTGAGATTGGGAAACAGGTTAGGTGTGGAGTTTAAAAAAGCCTGCATTTTAATGCCACTTTATATGTTTTTTGACGGTGTTTCTTGGAGCTACAGCCCGGTGCAGACCACTGTGTGTGCTGTGCCTGGAATGTTTTACTGGTTTAAATAGAGCTTGTGCCCAACCTGTTCTGGAAATGGTGCTTAAGGCCACTGATTTAAGTCTGATACAAGCTGCCCTGCTTGGAAATGGGCTTTCTTAGGGAGATAAGGTAATAGGGGCTGCAGCAACACTTCCATTAGCCCCACTGGCATCCCACCCCCTGATGTGCAGGTGTGGGGTGTCTGCGTAGACACAGGTTTGTTCCAAGTACCAGCAGTAACTGAGCTGGTCCCCACAGGAGTAGATGTACTGGGACATGGGACTGCCAAACAAAACATGGCCCTCCCCTCCTGTATCAGCCTCATCTTAAGCAGTCATTTGTGTAAAGGATGGCCTAATTTATGATTTGGCTGAGATTAAAGCACATTTCCTTCCTAGTGATTTTATCCAGGCTTTTCAAACCACTTCATGAACTCCATTAAATGCTTAAGAAGTCTCTGGTGGGTGGATAGGTGGATGCCTTTAAATCTCTATTGCACCCTTGGCAGTCAGCAAACCTGACACATCCAGAGGCAGTGGGGAGTGCCCAGCTAAGATCTGCAGGCAGGTGATCTTTGAGCATTTTCCACTAAAGCTCCAAACCTGCAGCTTCTCTCAAGAGTTTTAATGTAAGAAAACAAGCCACAGAGGCAGGAAGAGTATGCAGGACAAACCCTTGGAGTCCTTCCTCTCTCTGGGCATCCAAAACACCTCTCCTTCCACCCCTCCCTGTGTCATCATGGTGCCAACCTACTTATAGCTTGAGAATGCTGAAATATTACAGCTAAAGCTTTTTCTTGCCTGCTCTGGCCACCTAAAACAACATTCTGTCCAGACAGAAGCACTGCATTTTTAAAAACAGCTCTTCCTCCTGCCATGAAATATTTAAAAGAGGAGCACCAGGGGAAACCACGCGCTTTTATCGAGGCAGGATGGCATAGCGCTGGGAACCACGGAGAGCCTGATTTAAATAGTAATGAGATGGCAGGGGCTCACAAAACACAGCTTGGGTGCAGCCTTCCACTGCCCCACCCCCCCCCCCCTTGCTGTGGTGCTTCCCACAGCACCCCCAGCATCTCATCCCCATACTGACAGCTCCTGCACCAGCTGTGGCAGCTGAGTGTCTGACCCAGCATTGCCCTCTCGCAAATCTCTGCAGTGGAGATGGTTGGGGTGTGAAGGCAGGCTGGGGTCTGTGTGTGCTCTGCGAGGCCATCCCTGCACTGCAGATCTGGTGAACAAAATCATATTGACCTGGAAACCAAGTGTTCATCAGGACTGATGAGAACACAGTGGTGCCTGTGCACCAGCCGTGGTGGGATGGGAGTAGAACATGTAGTGGCCCTGGCCCTGACTGCCAAGGGTCACCCCTACCATCACCACCTTCCCTCCTCTGACTTATTTTGGGAGGGTGGAGGGTGGCAGAGGGAAGGTGCTGGTGAGTCTCTGCGCTTTGCAGTTGCTGTAGCAACTGTGGTGTCTCTGGTGGCCTGAGCACATGTTTCCTGCAGCCATCCGGAGTGTAAGCTGGTTACTTGCAAGCACATTATTTTTTTTTCCCCTGCTAGAAGAAAGCCCCCCTTGGCCCCCACCACCAGCAGCCAGAGCCCAAGAGGTGCTGCTGAAGCAGAAGCAGGGTGGTCCACGTGATGATCCGGTGGGATGCTGCTGCATCCTCCTGATGCTGGGCAATCTTCTGCATATGAGTCAAAGACTCAGCACCTCCTCCAGACCCTCTGCTGCTCCCCCTCAGCTCCTTGGCAAGGACAACCTGCCTTTCCCTAATCCAGTCTCAGAGGCGGGGTGAGTTGCTGCAGCCATCCAGGCCCTTCCCGGGGGCAGCTCAGACCTGAATTAATTTCCACATGAATTAGAGCATCTGCTTTGGCAGGGAGGAATCAGTCTTGATCAAAATATTCGCAGCAGTGGAGGATCAGCACAAGCTCTGCTAAGTTACTTCCCTGATAATGACTTTTAAATAATAGAGCCTTTTCCAGAGGCTAGGTTCACTGGGTGCCCATCTTGTAGGACTTCACCTCCTAAATCCTGCTACTCTCCCATTTCCATCACCTTTGTACATCACAAGCTTTGACCCATTCTCCCTTCCTTTTTAAGAAACTAGAGGGACATTGCTTCTTGAGCCAGCCCTGAAACGCTCTAGTGCCTCTTTTCTGAGCCTCGGTGTCTTGGCCATCACACTGGCATCTGACCTCGAAGCACCTTGCTCCAGCCTGCCACCCTTGTACCAGGACCATCCTTTGGACACGTGCTACTGCAGCACCCACATCCATTTGGAGCCCATCAGCCTGGTTTGGGATCCACCCTGTGTGTGTGACTGGTCTCTCTTTATCTCCAGAAATGTGATTTTATGTTCAGTTCAAGGAAAGTATCTCTTGCTGGCCTCTCTCCAACACACCCAGCAATTCACATCAGCCAATAAATACGCAGAAGCACAAAGCAAACAAAGCTTAGTGCTAATGCTTCATCACTGGTCTCAACCATGTCTCTGGGTTGCATCTGTTCTCATTTCTTTTGCAGATTTAAGCCCCAGCCTTGCTCAAGTGCAGAGACCTGCCCCACCTTTCCAGAAGGCCATGAGCTCCGATTCAGAGTTTTCACTACCCTGCCCTTGCAATGGCTCCAGCCACTGCCAGGGAGGGCAGGAATTGCAAGAGGGTTTGTTCTTCATGAGAGGGGGAGGCAAAAAGGAAGTGGGTTGCTCCCACCTTTCCCATCTTGAGAGTCCACCTGTTAAGAATTTCCTGGTGGGAACTAAATCTTTCTTCCTCAGGTGGTCACCTTCACCATGAGGCAAGAGATGGCAATGCTCAGGAAGGGGATCTTGTCACCCAAAATATTTTTTTCACCCCAGTCATTGCTCGATGTGCTGTTTCTTAGCTGGCATTTCGATGGGCTGCAGCTGGAGATTTACGTTCCCTGGGAAGTTTTCTTGAAGAACAGGTTGGCCAGTTGGGGAATGTTTCACTGCTATTTTCAGCCTGGGACGTTTTCCCTTTTTTTCTTCAAAGTACAACAAAAAAACTGTCAACAAGTCACAAAAGAGTGATCTCAGTCTAAAATATGAGCCCTGGCATGGGAGGCTATTTGACTCAGAAGCCACTTCCCATCTTTGGAGACTTGAAGTATGTTCCACTTCGTCATCCCGAAGGTCTTTAAACACTTATAAAAACAGAGTTTATTTATCCGCAGTCAGAACAGCCTATCTATTATCTTGAAGGCTGAATTCAGAAAGTTTCTTCAGAAATTTATTGGTTTCATTCCTACCAGTCTGAACAGTTTTCCACAGAGTCTGTCAAAATACAAATGTCTCAATTCCAACTTCCTTCAGTCTTTAGCAAGACATCACATTAATTGTGTTAAAAAAGCACTGTTATTAGTTACTGACAAAGCAGGAGTCTGGCAGCTCTTCTTGACCACTAGCTATTCACTTTTGTGAAGCCTCCTTTAACAGTGGTTTGATCCAGCACAGTGGTTTTCTCCATCAGCAAACTCAGCAGTGCCTGGAGCCAAAGGGACCAGCTCCAGGCAAGGATTATTGGCTTCAGGTCTCAGGAGCTCCTACTGCTGCCTGGGCAAAGTCTCTCTGCCCCTCTCGAGGCTTCTCACATCCCTGCTGTTGGAAAAAAGGCAGTGGTGGAAGCTCGTGGTCAGCCTGAGGTGAAGGAGATCCATGAGAGCGGGCATAAATACGTATGGAATGGGGTAATTTCATCCACATCTGTGATGCTTTCAGGAGAACTCAGAGAACCATCTAACAGCTTGTAGGAGTTTTGGTTTAGTCTCATTTTGCACAGGGCTGTTTCAGCTAACAGCTCAGCCTGGTGATAATATGGCATCTACTTCACAAGGGAAAGGTGGTAATGAAAAAAGCCATCAATTCCCAGTTCTCCAAGGGGCAAAGAAATTTTCTCCCCGCATCAGACCTCTCTGGGATGCGCTGGGGTCACTCCTGCCAACATTCAGTCATTCTGGAGTGGTGTGGGCAGCCAGAAACCCAAACTTTCCACCACTTCTGGCTTCCTATCGTCAACACCAGAGCACATGGAGCAGGACACTGCTTGTGTCTCAATGCCTCAGCCAGCTGCAGGACACACGCAAGACCCTGTGATACCAGCACCACAGCAAAGTACAAATGGGTCATTAGCATTTAATAGAAAAACTCATCCCTACTACTCGGTGTCAACACACATATGCACAAACCTTATATGGAAGAAGCCAATACTCTCTTAACAGAGATGTTAATGCTGAAAGACTGAGCATGTTTCTCTTACCTGCCACGGCTTGGCTCTGGGGAGCTTTTTAAAAGTAAATAAATTGGGACTTACTTGAAATAGCTGGTGAATCAAAACCTAGAGATTTCTGGAAGCAGCTATGAAGGAGCTCAAGTGAAGGGTCTGATTGTAGGATCCGTCCCATCGTTGGGTAAATACATAAGCATTAATGTTGCAGGGCTGGCAGGATTGCACTCATCCATCTTGACAACCACCTCTGTAAGCACACTCACACTTTAATCTTCCAGCCAGGCATGTGCAGATGCTTCATGCACAAGGATGGCCAGGATAAAGCAGAAGTGAGACCCTAATATACGTTTGGAGCAAAGATGTTCCTGAAGAAATGGTTTGTTGGATGCTTGGAGGGATCCACCTGTCAACAGAAACCCAGAGAAATGAGCTTTCAGACAGAAGGGAAAGTTGTGCCACCCGAAAAAAGCAGCCCAGCTGTTGTCACAACCTTCTTTGATCCACCATCAATTTTATTTTCCAAATAAAATAAATTCCCGCAGATTTGAGGATGGGTGTCTGATACTCAAATCTTACAGCTACTGACATCATGAAGGAGCTGACAATACTGGAAAAATGCCTTTGCAACTTCCCTTGCTGTCAGAGCACCCTGGAGGATCTGGAGGCCTCTTACCTACGGGAGTGCAAAGGACCAAGTCCGTAGTGAAACGAACATCAGGAAGGGCCTTCATTCAGCACAGGCTCTTCATCTCTTTCTTTAGGACTTTCACTCAAAATATTAGACTAGAGGTGTGGCAAATAAGGACTAAGCAAGGTCTGGTCACGGCTTCTGCACAGGACACTGCTCCTGCACAGAAGTGCAAGCACCATTACAAATGTGTGCTGGAGGGACCTCATTGCCTATAATTTAGTCCAATTTTGCTTGCAAGCACTGGCCTAATAATGATTGCTGGAGGCCAGATGGAGCAATCTGTTGAGTGCCAGGACCTGATGAACTCACATGTGCTGGTTTTACACCTGTGTTGTTCAACCATCTCGTAAGAGCCACCTCTGACTTCTGGCTGGATGAAGAGGAGAATCGGGCATTTCCATTATTTAGCCCTTGGACATGGCCACATCCAGCCTGAAAAACAGCCCCATCACATGTCCTTTGTGCAACTGGGGAGAGCCTCAATTACACAGCAGTGGCCACCAGCCCCATTGTTTACAGGAAGCACCGGCACAGAGCATGGAATTAGAAAGACCACAAGGAAGTGAGGGATTATTTACTGGAGATTAAAGGACATAGAAAAACCACAGGACAAATCAGTGGGGCCTAAGCAATGGTTGCTGCTATTTCAGTCTTCCAGCTGTTGGCATTCATATTGGTCCTGTTGAGACAGGAGAATCTGGGAGGAATTCAGCAAGATGGGTGGTTGCTCTGTTTTTGGACCAGTAAAACATGCCACAGAACAGGCCCTAAACCCACTGGAGGGACAGGAGGGATGTCTGCTCTACTCCTTCCCTTCCTCAACAATTCCCGTGAGTCTTCCTTCTCCCTGGGTGTGATTCCCACTTTTGGACTGTGTCTCCAGGCCAAGCAGCTCCATCCAGACCAGCCTGCCAGCAAGGCCACTGAGATGTGCCCATTGGTTAACTCAGGTTACCCAAGATTATGCATCCCCTCAAACCTGGAAAGAAGTGGGATGGGGATTGAGGTCTGACATCTCAAGACCTTCAACACAGCTGCAGTGCCAATGGGAGCTGGTGTTTCTTGCAATATCCATGGAAAGGAGGAAAACTACCAAGCAAAGTCTGATCCTGATCCTCCAATCCAGTTTAGCCTAGTCCCTCTCACTTCCATTTCTTCTCCAGGCTGCTGTGTTTATTTTAAGTACCCACAACCTTCTTTTCTCTGAGAAAGTTCAAATTCATCATCACAGTCTCTGGTGGGAAGCAATGCAGGCAGAGCTAGCAGCCAAGCAGAGACATCTTACAAGTGACAAGACACCTTTGTTTTAAGTGCCCTAGTCTGAGTGCCCATGAGTTCACCTACTTTTAGGTGAGGTCTGCTTTTCAGCTAAGATGGGCCACAAGGATTTCAGTGGTAGCTCACAAGCTCTTAAATTTGGGCTGTAACTGGATCAGGTCTCATGTCAGTGTGTGCCCACCTCTATCTGCAGCTGCAGATACAAAACTGCTGCTTCTGTGGCTCTCCCGGATGGCCATGTACTCAACTACACTTTTCTCAGAACATCTCACAAGATTTTTTCCAATGTTTGGGTATACTTTCCCTAGCATTTTGCTCCTGGAAGGTAAAGCTGTGTGCCATGCTGCCATCCTTGTCCCACAGCCACTCTGGAGATATTGCCCTCACCAGTCTCCTATCACTGGCAGAGACATTTGGGGTAGCACCCAAACTCCTCCACCAAGGCCTTCCCCAGGGAGTCAGGTGATTCATTTGCTACCTCTTTCCAAAGGCATAGATGTCACTTTGTTATCTTCCCCCTTGGCCTCCGTTGCATCTCAATGCCACACAATGTCAGGCCACTGCCACATGCCAAGTGAAAATATCTGCCATCCATCCCCACCGTTCATGCAGATTGAGCCCTCCCCTCCCCTCCCAAAACAGCATCTCCAGCAGCACCATGGCCCTTGGCACTCTGTGCTGGGTGGTGATTCAGCCCTGATTCAATGGGAAGGTGGCCATGGACCGAAGCCTCAGCCCTGCTCCCTGCACGGTCCGCGGTTAACGTGATCCTGCTGGAAATTACAGACCTGTGGCAAAGGCAGTGGGAGGAAGTCTTCCCTTGGTAAGGAGGAGCCCGCAAGAGGCTCCTACTGACATTCCTGCCTTCTCCCTCACTCTGCATCCAGGCTGAAAGAACACAAATGGCACATCGCCTTCATGTTTGACCCACAGCAGTGCTAGGTTGCTGGTGCCATACCGCAGGCTCCGTCTGGAGAGCAAACAGTAGCTCTGTAGACAATTTTGTTTGCTTGTTTGTTTTTTCTCTTGTTTTGTTATCCCTACAACAGAGGGAAAGAATGAATGAGCTTATTTTACAGCCTCAGAGGAATACCCAGACATTGTTATCTTGATACACGCTACAGAAAGTGATGGCTAAGAAAATAAAAGCTTATTCTTTCCTAAATGGGTTGGCTGGAAAATAACCACCACAGCAAAAACCCTTCCATGGGCCACCAGCAGCATTTCCATCAGCTACATGGCTGATCCACAACTCAGTGACTTCCAGAGCAGGACCTGACCTGCTGCACGTAACAAAAAGGAAGTGAAGATCTGATTTTACAGAATTTCTGAGTGGTCTGAAGAGCACTACAGACCCAGCCATCCCTCCTCTCTCAGGTGCCATGCAGCACCATGTCCCCATCCTGGGCTCACAACAGGCAGAGGGAAGGCAACACCATCCCTCTTGCAGACACTAATATAAAACTTTCCAGAATATTTTCTTCTTCCAATTCTCAACATCTAGAAAATGTTGTCACAAGGTCTAAAAGTCCTCAGTCCCTGCTGAGGCTGAGGCACCTGCAATGAGTATCTCAGAGCAGATGGGACACTGCGGGTGACAACCTCTGCTTCAGAGAACCAGTGTTGCCAATAAGTGGGTTGAATGGCACTTTCTCCCTTTGGAGTGGAGAACTAAGAGCCAGGGAATGCAGAGAAAATAGCCATGCCACATCTGCTCAGCTAATTAACTCAGTTAATTTTAACCAGGACCTCTTGAATTATTTAACTGCAGCCGCCTCTGCTGGTAGAGCCGGGTGCCGTCACCTCCGCAGCCTTCTCTGAAGCAGTAACCTGGGTCTGGAGCCATATTTCTCCTCACTCTCCACGTCACTTGCTTCTGCCACCAATCCACATAATTCTCCCTATTGCTGAATTGGTAAAATCAACCTTAGGAGCTCAGAGTTTGTGAATGGTGATAGCGAGTTTAGAGTCTGTGGCAGTCTTGTGCTGTTCAGTGACACATGAAGGGAAAAAAAAATTAAAACCCAATCCCATTAATAGAATAAATCTGTGATAATTTCACCCAAACAAACTTCCTAGCCAAACCAGTGCTTTTTGAAAGATCGATTAAAGAAAAGCAGGAAATGCTAGTGAATACTCTCCTTCCCTGTCACAGCTGCAATTCCGCTTTCAAACACGTCTGACTTAGGAGACTGGCTTGGGTTTATATGGCTGCATCCTATTTTTTCCTGCTTTATTCGGTGCTCAAAATGGCTGCAAAAAGGAGCTACATCAGAAGCCCAGTGAAGCTTAGCCATTGCTTCCCTCCATCCTCCTGCCCTGTGTACACAGACATCCCTGGAGCAGTGATGGACAGGACAGAGGTAGCTGAGATGGTGTCTGGGACAGTTTCCTTCCTATTGCTAATGTGTCCATCAGTGGGGACATTAATTTAAGGAATAGTGACTTTAAATCTACAGAACTGGGAAATCAGCCCCCTTATAAATATCAGGAGACAGCAAAATGGGGCCCAGGAAATTTTATCAGCTGTGGCTCCAACCCGTGGTCTGTGGGAGAATTGAAGCCCCATGGAGCAAATGAGATCTCATCTTTTATTCAAGGCAGCTGCACACCTGTCCATGGCTGTGTAGTACCCTTAAAAGCAAAACCCTTGACCAACATCTTCAAAGGGTTAATGTCTGAACAAATTACAGTGAGAAACGAAATGGGGATTTTGCTTTAACTTCAAATGATATATATTTTTTAACCTGTTAAACAGCCAGAGCTCTTAAGCTGTGCTCCACGGTCCAGCAAGAGCCTCCTCCCTGTGCTGGTGCAGCTGCCCGCCGTGCTTCACCATCCAGGGAGGGGGTGAGAGGAGGGGGAGGAGAGGCGTGGTGCAGGGGGAACACATCCTGACCTGGCACTTGATGGATTCCTGTGCTTTGAGCAGGGAGCAGTGGGCTGCTGCGGGAGCCTCATTGCGTAGAGGCGCAGGCAGGGGACTGGCTTGGTGACAACAAGTCTGCTCTGTCGCAGATCAAATGGCTTAATAGAAACTGGATCCAACTGGCCCAGCCTTGTGGGTTTTGATTTAAACTGCAGTTAAAAGGTGTGATTACAGGAGGGGGATGCTGTGCCAAGAGCTCAGATGTGGAGCAAAAAATATATTATATATATATAAAAAAATACTTCCTCTAAATCTACACACATTTTTCCATCATTAACCCTTTGCCTGCCACTGCCAGATACCTGAGGAAATCCTGGGCCATCTGAGGACAGATTTGGTGCTGCTGCTTAAGTCTGAGGGCTGTAAAAAGTCTGCCAGTGCCGCAGAGGAATTTGGCCACTGAAGTACTAACATTTATGGGCTGGGTATGAATAACAACTACAGCAGAGCTTCATAGGGATCTTTCCTGCCACTGCACCCAAGAGTAAAGGAAGCAGATGACCTCCCTGAAGCCCGTGCACTGGCCAGCAATGGCTGGAGCAGGGGCTGTGTTTTGGCTGCTTTCTTTCTGGGTTACTTATAGAGTGGAGAAGGAGGCAGGGCTTTTCTGGAAGTGTTTGAAGGATGTCTCTTATTCCTGTCTCCAATTAGCTGCCCAAAACTCAATAGTTAATTTGGCAAATAGAGACCTTTAGAGATGTTAACACAGTTCAAACCTTCAGCCCATATGGATAAAATCGCAATTCACTAAAATTGCAGGTTCTTTATCTTCATGTGGCATCATCACATAGTTAATTTCAAGCTTTCCAGTAAGCTGTAATATATCTTTTAACCTAAGAGCTCTTTTGCATGACACTGAAATAGGTCCCAGTCTACATACTTCTGTTGCCAAGACAAATGTATGGTTCAGCAGCAGTAAAGAGGATATAAAAGACTCCCACGTTATAAATGTAGGAGGCAGAGGATATTTTAGCATGGCAGTGGTTACACTTTTGGCAGCTTTGCTATAATAAACTTTGTTTTCAGAACCTTAAAATATTCCCTTTGCAGTGAAGACTGAAATATTTGCTTTCAGTGGAGGTGTCTCAGGGGTTGGGCCTGGTGAATGGAGCTCAGGAACGTGAGGGAACACAAAGCAGATGGAGTTAATATCACCCTACATTTAGACAGGGTATTTCCTTACAAAATACAAATATTTAGAAATGCCATCAGGTCCTGGCAGGACTATTTCCATGAATGCAGATGAGCATTCGTGAAATACCTACGTGCAGTGTGCTGAACCCCAGGTCTGCTTCAGGAGCTGGGGGCAAGGGAAAGAACCTGAGTAGGCAAGTCAAAAGCAAAAAAATATTAGGGAAAAGGGATGTAAGACACCAACCTTGTGCAGGAAAAGTCTCTGGCCACCTCCACTGTCTTACCATGTGATGGAGATCTCAAGTCACCTACCAGGATGACACCACCAGGTGCCTATCTGGACCTCAGATGCTACTGCCCTGAGGCAGATGGACTGCATCTACAGCTGGCAGGTGGATGCTGCCTTCTGGGTGTCTCCTAAGACATTCTGGGCTCTAATGATCCACTCAGGCACCGAGTTACCTGTGGAGAAAATTAGTATGGAAGGCTCATACCTTAGTGCAATCTGGGATGGCAGGGGTAGCTATGAAACTGTGATCCGGGCCACTTTTTTGAACAGAAAAGGAGAGCTTGTCTCATGCAACAAGAGAGGGCATAAGGAAGATTGCTTTAAAACTTTAGGATGGATTTCCAGACTCTTAGAGCCTCAGCTGAGCCAGAGGCAGAGCAGAGAGGAGCAGGAGAGAGGTGGCTTCTTACTGTCTCCTGTCCCCTGCACCCCCAAGTGACATTTCCCAAGGTCCAAGCTGAAGTAGGAGATGGAAGTATACGTGTCCATTCAGATCAGTTTGAACCACCAGTTTCTTGCAGAAGCAAAATCCAGGAGTTCAGATGTGCCAGGTTCCAATAGCAAAGCAAGCGTGGAGCCATGCTCTGCACAAGAAAATACAGGGAAATGGGCAAATGTTGACCTAGCCCAGGTTATGTGCTTAGTGTCATGCCCAAGAGGAGCTACGGTAGGTGGGTCCAGCAGGACTTCCCTGTGTCAGGTGCACTTCAAACACCTAGAGATTTCTGTAGGCATAGAAGGCCAAGCTTAATAATGTGGTAAATAACTAAACAATGCTGGTTTGCAATGATTTATGTATGCGTACAACCCCAGAAGTTCAATCAAGCTAGTCACACTTTCTAAGCCAGTAAGAAAAAAGCCTTCTTATCATCAAGCCTCCTTAGAAAAGCTCATTGCTACTTGTGCTGAACTTGGATGAGGTCTTGGCGTGGAGGATTTTAAGAGCATGTGATGGCATTATAGTTTCATGCTAATCTGTCCTCATTGTGCGCTATTAAAACTAAATAAAAATCATGGCTTCCTAATCCACAGGTTACTAACTGTGGGAAAAAACTGTTTGTCACAGCCTTAGCAAGTGCTTAAAAGTGTCACACTTCTGTATTTATTTATTAGCAGGTGAATGTATAAACACATTGTTACTAACCTGAGTATCTGGATTGCAAAACCCACGCAGCTCCTCTTGCAGGACAAAACCCTCATATCTTCAGAAGAAACTGCACAAAGCAAGGCTGCAGTTGTAGGGCTGTGCAAGAAATGACCTGACCCCTTTGGTGTATGAACAACTGCTGGGGGGGGGGGGTTGGTAGCGCCTCACCAATAAATGTTATTGCCTGGGGCAGGTTTGTTTGGGATTCCTAGAAAATAAAAGACAAAGAAAGAAGTTGTTTTGATAGTAGATCAAGTATCAAAGGAATAAAAATAACCAGGTACTTTTGCAACCTTGAGGCTGAGCCCTCTACCATGAAGCCAGGTGTGTATTCCTGCCTGGGGTGAAACTCCCCCTGGTTCAAAGACATGACAAAGCATGACAGCACTAGGGTTCTGATCTCCACAGATGCACGAGGCCCAGGAGAAGATCTCGATTTCAAGCTTCAGAGAAGCATTTTCATCTTTTTCCCCTCTCTAACCAGCAAGGCTTTTCCCAAGGGGAAATCCCACACAGACCAAGGAACGCTTCCTCCTCTCATCTTTGCAGCACAGCACTAGGAACCAAATGACCTCCTAGACACGAGCATGAACAAGACAGTGTGTGTCTTCCACCAGGACTGCAGGTCCTCCTGCAGGGCCACTTCTGTCCTCTATACCCACAGCAAGAGGGTCCTGCACCCTTGAAGGGAGAATGCGTTGGCTGACATTTTGGCAATCAGTGAATAAAGATAATCTAGTCCTTGAAATAAAACTAACCCCAGTCTCTGTATCACTTAACAAACTTTCCTTTGAATACCTCTCACACTGAGAAGTTACCTGGGTTTAGCGTCCTCTGATCCTTCTGTCCCAGCATATGATGGGGCACCAACCACCCACTCCTAACTAGCTTAATGGGTACCTCAGCAGCAGAAATCACCTCAAGTTATCTTGGCCATGGAGCACAGCGGATCTTTCCACAATGAAACAGCATGGCAGGAATTATCCCAATCCATAATTGCTCTGAGTAGACAATAAACCAGCTCATGCTGGTGGAAGTAGCCACTCGGAGGTAATAACCCAGTGAGTAACAATAATGGCAGCAGATACTTGATAAAAAGCAGGGAACAAAAGAGAAAGCTTTCTCCATTATACAAAGAACGGATGTTTTCTGTTTGCTTCCTTTGGTTCAGAAATGCATTTAGCTTTCTGGAGGGTGATGGAGTACAGCTCACCCACACGCACAGCAAAAGTGGGTTTCAGGCAGGGGAAAGAAAATATCATTTTTCAGTAGTGAGATCATGGGCAGGAAAATTAGCTTTCTCTTTTTAATCTTTCTTGAATTTCTACCCAGCCACTATCCAGGCATTTTATTTTCTTCAAGAAGAATAACTGCATATTGGTGGAAAAAAACCCCCGAACCTGCTCTGGGGTAGTTAAAAAAGGGCACTGAAATACAGACATGCTGGTTCCCCCCACCCTGTGAGTGCCCAAAATGGGGTCATGGGAGCATAAGCCATACTCATATGAGGAAAATTCCTAAACCCAGGGCTTGCGTGTACCTCCCGCATCTTCATGTGGCTTGTGATCCCTCGCTACCCAAGCTGCTCACACCAGGAGTCCGGCCCCTTGCTGTGTTACCTCTGGCCTGTCGCTCCACTTCCTTGGCCCAAGACTGGAGCTTTACACAGGGCTATTGCCTGCCAGCCCCTGCTGAATCAGTCTCTGAGAGCAGGACGCCAGGCAGAGGTAAAAAAAGAAATCACCCCTTGCTCCTCAAGTACCACAAAGGGCACTGGAATGGTGAGGGCAGGTGGATGGCAACACCGCCCAAGGAAGTTTATTCTTATGGCTCTGGATCAGCAGCAAGTGCCTGGCACCAGCACTCCAGCAATGCCCATTTCAAGCTTAGCTCCCTCTTACTTTCCCAGCAATGCCACCCACCACCAAGCCACCCCTTCTGCCCCAGGCGGGCTGCTATGGGCACAGGCATTGGAGCCTTGAAGGGGGTTCCACAAAGAGGACAGGAGCTGGATGATATGGAAATCACAACAAAGAGAAATCATCGAAACGTGAAAGATGGAACAGCAAAACCCAGGGGGGATTTGCATAGGGTTTAAAGATCCAAGTGCCAGCGGGGCACAACACAACCCTGCTCCAGCTCTACAGAGCTTTGCCCTGAAAAATAAATAAGGCTGCAGACAGCCATCTGCAGTAAAGAGCATACCAGGGGAAGGCTCTGCAGGACTGCAGAGGCTAAGCACTGCTCATTAAAGGGACGGGGAAATGTGAATGAAGCAGATGAATGGATGAAGAAATGAATGAAGGAGGGAAGAGGAAGTGAATGAATATTGCATTGACTTGGTGCCTTTCATCCTGGGATGGCAGAGCTGTGCAGCACAGCTGATGGGCAGGAACTGCGTCGGTACTCCCTGGAGAAACCCCCAGTCAAAACAAATCAGATTATTTCCTGTTGACGGAGCCCGCCGGGGGGGTGAACAGGGAGATATGGCGTATTATTTGAAGCATGAGGCTTTCCCCAAACAAAATCCCTCTGACTCCTCCTTAATCAATGTGACAGATCATTGCTTTTTGAGTTGATCTTGTTCTTGCTATTCCAGACACCATGTGATTTCCATGGCAACGACATCCCAGCTCTTCCAGCCCTTTTCCTAACCTCTGTCATCTGCTGTCAAGTCACACCAATGCATAACCAGGAAAGATGAGCAGCAGAGACACAAAGGTGCCTTTTGGTGTTGGGGGGTGGTTAAAGGCCCCCTTTTCTGCCCCTGTTCAGCCCAACTGTGGAAGCCCCTGGATGCCTCTCACAGCCAAGTGCAGCACAGGGCTTGCAGGCAGCTGTTGGGGAGAATGTGGAAGTGAAAAATAATTTTCTGGAGGTTTTATTGTGCTGTTCTGAAGCATAATCAGCTGAATCCTCTGGCCAGTCTGACTGCAACTGGGATTCAGGGTGTTTTTTTTAACTGGGGACAATGGGAGGAAGCCAGATGCTGCTGCTCCCTTGGTAATGCAACACAGGGTTGGGACTGAACCCAGATACCTTGGAGGGGAAGGGGAGCCCAGCTTCACTTCTGGTTTGAAGAAGAAAGTGCACTCTCTTCTTTTCCACCTCGTGAAGGAAAAACTAGCCTTGGATGTGATCCTGAGCCTTGAGTGCTGCAGGTTTGCAGGCAACCTGCTGCCACAAGCAGCACACACAGACTCGGGGAAGCACCCAACCCTGCTCAAACATGGTGCCACCAATCGTGCCAGTTTGATCCTAATTGGCCAAATGGACTTGGGGTGGTGTCCCTGCAACATCATTTAGTCACTCCTCTAGCAGCCAGCCCCTCATGCCTGCAATACTGCTGAGTGTGGCAGTACAAGCCATTTTGCAGGAGTTTAGTAGGATATTTAAGGGCAGATGGAAAGCTGAGCTGACCTCAAGATCCCAAAGCCTACTGGGGGGAGGGGTTGGGTACACAGACACTACTGGGCTGAATGAGCCAGTGCTGCAAACCTTGCTCACAGAGTAACTGCCTCCGCTGCTGGCAGGAGCTGGAAGCAAATTGGGTTTTTTTCCTCTTTCACTTATCCTGCTCCCTCCAGCAAGCAGGCTCCCCTCTTGGAAGGCCGAGGAGAATTTCAGGTGTCAGAGTGCTACTACAGGAGCCAGAGCCCAGACAGTCAGAGCACCTCTCACCCTGCTGCCAGGAAGGGGCTGAGGCACAGCATGTAGGAATGACCAGGCATCACGCCTCACCCAAGCTCACAGGTAAAGCACTTTGTCTGTCCCTTCTTCAACTATATCACCCTTTTGATTCAAACACAGGTATCACCCCAGTGCAACATGTTTTTTTCCTGACAGATGTTTGCAGCCCTGCATCTGTAGCAGCCTCCATTCTTCATAAACTGCACTGAATTTCATGGCAACCCTGCAGATTTATTGCCCCATAACAAATGCTACCGCTGCATTGGATTAAGTGCTCCTCATATCTTGTCCAAATAATAATGAGCTCCAAATGTAAGGCACCAAGCCTGCTTCCCTGTCTGCCCACAGGGACTTTGGCCACTGGGTTTGGCGGCTGCAGGACTGGACCTAGGGGATCCATTTGCAGACTGGGCCAGCCAGCAGCTTTCTTGAGCAAGGCTGGCTGCTCAAAACCTCTGTGCTCAACTTTTTATGGTTGCTTAAATAAAGACTATTGCTTTAGCTGCCCTTCACACCAGGACAAAAGAGATGTTATATCGTGCCATACCTCATGCTGAATTGCTTTGCCTGACTGTTATTGCTCTGGACTCAGGGGCCAGAGGATCTTGGCTGGATTTTGGACCAGCTCATTATCTGTGCACTGTGAAGCATCTGGTTGGGTTTGGGGGTAGCATCCATGCTCATGCCATGGTCACTTCCCCGAGTACTTCAAGACAAACTGCACCATGAAGGATCCCATCCAGGGCAGCCAGAGCCAGGACATCTTTGGTACTCATGGGTCTAAGAAAGGACAAAGTTTTAAGAAGGGAAAGGAATGTGTTTCTGTAATGCTGTCAGCTACCCTGCAGGAACCACTGACATCAATGCAGGGCTTAGCACTGAACTCAGGTATATTCAGACAACTTTATCAAAAACAGAGGTTTAAAATAAGTAATATGGTAAAACCTGGATTGTACAAGCCATCGTATAATTAAAATAGGGGAAAAAAGTTGTAAGGCCTGGGGTTTATAGGGGTATAGACTCTATAGGGAGGTAGGAGTGTAGCCCAGGTCAGGAGTTAACCCCTTTGCTAGCTCTGCAAAGTAGCGCGAGTGACTCTGGTACCGTCCAGCCTGGAGAGCTTTTCAGAAGAGGGCCAGCTGCACAAAGCACTGGGTAATGCTCTGGGGCTCCACAGGCAGGACCAGAGCAGAATGGCTACTTTTCAGCTTAACTCCCCCTGAGAAGCTTAGAAAGAGCCAGCCCAGGCTGTGTGGAGCTGGAGTGCTGCTCCCTCCACCCACACAGACACCATTTCAGAGAGAGGAAGAGGGGAATAAAAAAAAGAAAAATAATCAGAAGGCAAATTGAGACTTACCTCTGTGTTTTTGCCTGCCACCCCCGTCAGTCCCCTTCAGCCTCCTTCAGCCTAATCATTCTCTTCCTCTTCAATCAAGGCCAATTTGCAAGAGGAGCAGCTCCCAGTGCCTGAGTGCAAAAGCCTTTAATTACTGTCATCTGGGAGGCTGTGCCAGGCTCCCCTCTGGTGCCTTTTCATACTTTTCAGAAGACAGTGCTCCAGGACTTGATGCCCCTAACATGCCATTTGTCAGGCTTTATTTTAAATAAATGCTCACTGCCTACTAGGAGGCTGAGGAGAAAGCTTCTGCGGGTTTATCTGTGCTTCTGCTGCATCGACATGACAATCGCATCCAGGCAGCGAGATGATTTCAGCTGCCTTGACTGGGTACCAGCCTGGCAGTGGTCTCCTGCACTCAGCAGCTCACTACCCACAAAGGCCAAGAACTGCATCGCTCTGCCTCCTTGCTGTTTCTCATGTTTCTCAACTGGGCTCACAACAGGCATTAACTGGGCATGAAGGTGAGAGTATAAATGGGGTCAGAAAGGGACAAGGCAAATTTTGGGAGACCAGGCTGACTGTTAAATGAAGTGGCCCCAAAGCATCCTCACCTGCACAAGTCCCCAGGCCTGCATCGCTGGGAGCACACTCCCAATCGGAATCACAGAATCACAGAATGTTAGGGGTTGGAAGGGACCTCTGAAGATTATCGAGTCCAACCCCCCTGACAGAGCAGGACAAAACTAAGGCAGATTACTCAGAAATGCATCCAGACAGGTCTTGAACGTCTCTAGAGAAGGAGACTCCACAACCTCTCTGGGGAGTCTGTTCCAATGCTCTGTAACCCTTACAGTAAAGAAGTTCTTCCTCATGTTGAGGTGGAACTTCCTGTGCTCAAGCTTGAATCCATTGCCCCTTGTCCTATCACAAGGCACAAGTGAAAAGAGGTTGTCCCTACCTTCTTGATGCCCAGCCCTCACGTATTTATAGACATTAATTGGATCCCCTCTCAGTCTTCTCCTCTCCAGACTAAAAAACCCTAGGTCTCTCAGCCTTTCCTCATAAGGCATATTCCTTATGTACAGCATGGGGTTTTTCTTATATCCTGCATAAGAAATCATGAACACAGAACCTACATAAACCAATCTGGCACAACCCAGCAAACAGGTATGAGAAACCACGTTGCTGTAGCTGCCCTGCCACGCTGCAGGCAGGGTGCGGGAATGGATGGCCCGTTGGGGCAAGCCAGTATGAGTTGCCTTAAACACAGCCTGAGCTGACAGTCGGGACTCTGCCAATCCAGTGAGCTTGGGCTCAGCATACACCGAGATACACTGGAAAGGATGCCATAAAGTTTCCAGATGTCCTGGACCAGCACCCATGGGACACACTCTATGAATTACACCCACCAGAGACATCCTTCTAACATTTCATCTTTGGAGCATTGCCTGTGGCAGAGAAAAGCTGCAGAGAATTTCTGGAGAGCCTCTGCCAGTGGGTGGCACTGCAAAACCACCAGTATGGAGGAAACATAAGAGCAAGGACCTGGGGGTGGAACGGCAGCACGGCCACTGCACAGACATGTGCTGTGCATCTCTGGCTGGACAGCCAGAGGAATCAGATACGAGCATCGTGGGGAAGCCGCAGCCTGGCTGGCAGGAGGAAAGCCGATGGGAAAGGGATGGGTGCAGTTGGAGGTGAGGAGGCATCAGAAAGGGGTTTAAAAGCCCTGTGGTGGTGTAGGCCAGCAGCAGTGTGCCTTCCACAGGCGCTGCAGGGTCAGCCCAGAGAGCAGGAGTGCAAATCAATCCATGCCCACACGGGACAGAGCCAACTCATGTACACATAATTAACAGGTCACAGGTAGAAGCAGCTCATCAGCTTCCCCTCCTATCCTACTGTTACATTCTCTCTGCAGCTAAAAATCATGTAATGTGTCACCACAAAATATATGGTCTCACCTCTGGGAACTAGATAGGCTCCTGCCCCCTATCTGTAACCCTGAAGAACGAAGTGATCGTGGTGGGTGTTAGAGCTTTTTGGCCATCTTGCCTTTAGGCACAATACCCCTGGAAGCACCACAGCCACCAAAGATGTGCACCAGCCAGCCTGACCTAGGGGACTAGGAGCCTGAAGGGAAAGCATGCTGCACCACATTTATATCACCTCCTAGCCATATGGGAAGTAAGGATCCTGGGGCAGCTGGGTGAACCTGATGAGTGGTAAAGCAGACACTAATCTGGAGGCAGACCTGATGTGAGGGTCTAATGTTCAGGCCAAGAGTCCAGCTCCAGTGCCACATACTCCTCCTGACGCAGATGTCACCTTCCTTTGCACTGCAGCTATGCCCGATGCCCCATCCCCAGCATTTCAATGTTGCCTTGATAAGTTAATTCCCAGGTCTCCAATCAGATTTTACATCCCTTTCCACCTAAAAATGCTCTGACCCCATCCAAGGGATAAACACAAAGTTCTTCTTCCTTTCACCAACAGAGTGAAAGAAGAAGCATCTTCTGCCTCTCCCCCTGTGATGTTCCAACAGCAGCTGGGACAAAGCATTAGAGGAATGGTGTTATGTAGCCCCAGTCTGACTCCAGGACCACAAGGTTTTATGCTGAGGGTGCAGTGGATGCCATAAAAGAAGTCAGAGAAACATGGAGAGGGAACCATGAAAGAAAAAAACACCTCTCTTGGGCTATGCAAAGGGAATTTGGCTCCGAAGGGCTGTAATGTCTGCCCAGCGGGTGGCTGCACAATCTGACAGCCTCTGCCTCTGTTGGAAGAGCCACTGTTTCCTTACGCAGCATTTGCGCAGCCATCTCTGCTAATGGGTATTTTCTCTGGCAGGAGCAAGGGCTTCATCCAGCAGATTGTGGGCTGGCAGGAGACATGGGATTGCAGCCTCAAAAGCAATTTGCTCCCATATCAGAGGATTTAAAGATGCAGCACCAGGGCTTCCTCTAGCATCTTCCTTCTTCAGGGAAGACTCTGACCAGCATGGTAGGGGTGGCTGCAAAATCCCATCTCCTGGCTGCCCACCTTCATGCTTACAGAAATGCCTTGGTACAACCCACTCCAGACGGGGGAAGAGCTTCGATTCTGCCCTTCTGCTGAAAATGGATCTGATTTGCTTCTTGCACTGAGCACTCTGTAATTACAGTACATCCCACTTAATCGGGATGTGCTTAATTGGGAAATCCACTTACCAGGATGTCATCTAGGGAACCGATTTAAACTTGATAACACTTAAGAGCAATGCCTGCTGCTTTATAGGGAAGGTAATTCTACTACAGGGAGATGCCTTCAGGTGTCTGAATCACGCTCCTTCTTTCCACCCGCATCCAACGCTCCTGGCTGCTTGCTCCTGCAACAGATTTCAGCCTTCCCCTTAAGTAGGTTACAGTCAGGAAATGCACCAACTGTTCCTGCCAGCTCTCGACTGTCCTCTGCACCAGCTGAACAGGCTGCCATCGCCATGTGGGCTACCTCTCAGCTGCCCCCCTTGGCTGGACCTACACACTTGGCACATCCAACCCCCTTCCCGGTTCGAAGATGGCTCTCTTTCACTGCCAGGACATTTTTTGAAGAGAAGGACATGCTTAGCCATTCAAGCTGTTCCTTGCAGCAGAAGAGGGGCCACAGTGACCCAGCCATCACCCAAATCAGGGCAGAGTAGGAGCTTTGGAGACAACCAGGCATCCCTTACCATCAACTCCAAGACTTACCTTCCTCCCTCTTCCCTCCAACAATCAAACATGTCAAATGCCCAAGTAAAGAGTGGAAGGGGACATGGGAACAGCCCTTAAAGATGGAACACTGAGTCATGCACTTGGAGAGGCTGTGTTTTCAGTCTGGTTTCCTACAGGAAGAGGGTTTATGTGATTACCCGGAGTATTTGTGCACGCACATATGCATATTTTATAGATACTGTCCATAACTGCTAAACCTCCTGACCAAACTAGGCAGAGAAACAGCTTTTCCAGAGATAACAAATTTCCACATGTTTTGTAGTAAGAAGAGGCAGAGAGAGGAGAGAAATCCTATTAACACCCAACCCCTCCTAGGTCTCAGGGACTTAGGACAGAACTTTTGCAACCCACCTTCCCCATGAACCACATTCCAGTGTTAGAGGGATGCCAACTGCTCCAGCACCATTACTGCTCCAACCTTTTGGCATTGTCTTGCTATTGTCCTTGTCAATAGAACTACTTTTTTTCTTCCCAGTTGGGTAAAGGTTTGTTTCTCCTCTTCTAAAGACAAGCCCTTGGATGAAGGCTGCCTTTGTTGCCAAAACATCTGTACCACATGGCAACACCACAACACAACTTTTCAAGATACTGTGCTGGTGTTTTTGTTCTTACCAGCCACAAAGAGCTGGGGGGAATCAAGCAGAACATTTTGGATGCATAATAGCGATTCCCTTTCAGACACTAGAAAATGCAATAGCTTGGCATCAAATGAGGATTTTTATGGCTGCACATGTTTTGTGCTTCTCTGAGCAAGCCAACTTTCAGATTAGCTACTCTGGCTTTTTAAAGTGCTATAAAATCACAGAATCATGGAATGGCACTTGTAATGTGTAGTGATTTCTGTAAGTGCTGAAATGTCTCCTGATTTATCCTTTAGCTTCTCCTAACCCATGCTGGAGAAGGAGTGAATGCAATCCTCTACTCCTTTTTTGGCTTATCAGTCCTCCAGCCCAGAGACAGATGGGGTACAAAATGCCAGTTACTACAGCACTTATGCCTTTAAGCCACTCTGATAATCACAGAAGAGAAAACCCTTTCCATGCCTGAGTATCCCAACCAACACCAAGCACAGCAAATGCCTTCCCAAGGTGCAACGTGAGTGGCAAAGCCTGACTGCCATGGGAGCACCTCCCACAAAGGTGCTGGACCTAACGCCAGATAGAGAATCTACAGAGCAGATCACCATGGTGAACCAAGTTAGCAAGTTCAGGCCTTTGCTCTCCTGGCAGCAGGGTCATCTCCTTGCCCTCTCCTCTCATTCCTGCTCTGTTCCTTCATGCTGCTATAATGCAGTCAGAAACCCACAAGGCCATGTCATGGGATTGTTCCCCCTGTCACAGGCTCCTGCCAACTTCGACGCATGTGCTCGACCACTACCAATCATCAAGTCCTTGACACAGATTTCTCAGGGTCTGTTTTCACTTTCCACTAAAACAAAGCTGTGCAGGCACTTGGCAAAGGAAAACATCCCAGGGACTAAGGGTCCCATTTTCTGGGTCTGGGGAAGAGGGGTGAGATATTAATTCAAGCTCCACTTTAGCTTGAGGAACACTGTCATTTGTTGGAGCCAAACAGGTTCTTCCTCTTCCCTGCTGCAGAGCCAAGCTGTCCCCTTGCCACCCCAGGGTCACTTCACTGATGCCAAGGCAGCATTGCCACCAGCGAGGGCTCTGTGGCCACTGCCATGACTGCTGCGTGCCGCCCAGTGCTGCTGGCAATCAACGCTGTGGTCGTTACCGGCTGACATGCAGCCGAGTGTCGTAGCCCTTATCTGCTACCTGGCTCTCTGCAGTCAGGCTCAGGCGAGTGCCTCTGGAATGCAGAATGAGTATTTATGAGCTGGAAGTTTTTAAGCGCGTGCCTTAGTGCCATGCATGTTCAAACCCATCCGTCCCTGCAGCGCAACTGCAGCTCTCTGCTGCCAGTCCAAACAGGTAAACCCGACGGGATTGCTTCTCACATCCATTTTACACATGTATAAAAGGTTGCACAACAAGCTGGAGGTTTAGCAGACCTCAGGTCTTTAACTTTGTACATCTTTATATAAAAGCGATAGTTAGCATGGTTTATGTGACATGGATTTTTTGTGCTATGTTTGTGAAAATTAAGCATAAGCATTTAACAGCTGCCATTAACTGACTTTGCCACCAGCAAAATTTATCGACTGCATCCTGAAAGCACAACCAAGGTTAAAATGCATATTGTTTTTAAGATTTTCAGTGCAATTACTGTCAGATAAGAAGTGCTAAGTCTAGCACTGGTAAGGGTGAGCTGGCTGGACTAGGAACCTTCATGCCACTATCAGAATTATCAGAATTACAGAAGCTCTTTTGAATATACCTCAGTTACCTGGCTGTCATCACATCAGTAAGATAAGTATGATGGAAGGGAAGGTTATGTGGAAAGGGAAGAGTTTCCTTAAACATCACAAGATGAGTAGAGAAGCTCCATTTCCAAACAGATCCACCCAAGCCATCGAGGACAAGAGCATTTTGTCTCAAAGTCACAGCAAAAACAAATCAGCCCCAGTCCTGTCCAGCACCCTCCATCCTGTGCTGGATTTGGGCCCCCTTCTGAGGGCTGAATGACTACTGCACCCTAGCTTGTGTGGGGACACCCAAGGGTCAGGTGGTCAAAATCACCCCAGCCTCCCACTGAGACAGCTCTACCTGTGGAGACACACCAGTGAAAACAAGCACCATACATGGGCACACATAATCTGCAACCAATTTTACAAGATATGGTATAAAATCATGTAGTAAAGGCAAGATCAAGCCTTTAGCATTATGGGCTCCTTCATTTATATTAGCAGCTCCTGCTCCATCCTAACTGTGCCAGAAGCCTCTCATCCTGTCACTTCTTGGGGGTGACACTGAGTCAGTGAACAGCAGAGAAGTTGGATGAGCAGCTCTGTCTCTCCTGCTGAAGTCCTGGGACCCGAGCATATGTTTTTGAAAAGACCAGGGATACAAATCCGTATTTTCCAGCTAATTTTGGAGAGCTGGAATGGCAAAACTTGGCAACATTTGCTAATTGCAAATATTTGGAGACCTGAGTCCAAACTGGATTGAAGCACCAAGCATAAACATGGGCAGGGAGAGTGCTTTAGGCACTTCAGCATCTCATGGCTAATTAAAGCTGGGAGGAATTTGTCTCAGCAAGTTGTGAGCCATTTACCTCTCCAGTGTGACTAAACCACTGTATGGTATCTAATTTACCAGGAGGGGTGATGTGCTGCCAGCTAACCATGTTCCTGCAGTTGAGGTGGGCTAATTGAATATAGTTCAATGCTTCAGGGCAATCCCACTTGCCAGTTTACCTGCACCTTCCCAATCCCAATAGGCCTTGCAAACAGCAAGACAACCCAGTGGGAATTTTAATTATGAAGGAGTATTCAAAAAACCCTGACAAAATCCAAAGGCCTGACCAGAACAACGGGTTCTTGTGGTTTTCTGCACGGCTGTTTTTCCAGCAATGCAAACTGGGTTCTTCTTTTGCAAACAAGCAATGAAACATGCTCTTACCACTCACAGGACCTCAAGGTTCCCAACCTCCTCCAAGTGCTGTCCTTAACCACTGTAGGAAAGTTGCGGTGCTGCCTTCTCTTGTACTAGTGATGCAAGTATCAACATGCATTTCTCCATAAATAGCTCATTACCCACCACTCTTTCCTTTGTCTCCATCTCCAGCTGAAGAGAAAGATCACTCCAGCAGAAGCTGCACATCTAATGGCAAAAAGACATTTCTCAGAGTGTACAACTGAGTTACAACAGATGTTGGATTTGGGGACCTGCCCTCTGCACCCCACTGCTCTGCCTGGGGAAGGGTGGAGGAACTCAGAGGTCCTAGTTTCCACTTCCCCATTGTTTCTCCAGACTGAAAAGGCTTTTTTCCTTACTTTCCAGCCCTAGCTGACTCACTAGCCAGGCTCATCCCAGCTGTTGGCTGGTCCCGTTTTGCAGCTATGCCAGTTCTGGCTCATTTGCTGAAGCATCATCAGTGCACAAGGGGCTCTGCCTTGGGCAAGGGTAAGAAATGACCCAACTTTCAGGGTTTCCAGGGGGTCTGCCACACACTGGCAGCCTCCAAAGGTCCCTTTCCAAGCATCTGAGAATCCCTATCTGTCCCCATTCTCCTGGGACAGCCCACACAGTGGGGAGGTGACCTTGCTGGGTGGACTGATGCTGTCACCACTATAGTTTGCATGGGTCCAGTAGCACCCATCGCAGCCATCATTAAAGCCAGACAGCCAGTGTCTCCTCAGCAGAGAGGACAGGCTGAAACTCTTCACCTGGAGACAGAGATCATTTTTAGAGGGAAATCTTGGTCACTTCTCAAAATGAGGTTGGTTTTTACCAACACACCTCCCCAGCCAAAGGCACTTGTGGTACCAAATGCATCGCTAGAAGAAAAGGACTTGCTATGTCAAAATGGAGCTGTGGTTTTCAAAGCTAACAAGGAGAAAGCGCACTGTAAATACCTGGAGGAAGTGTAGGCATGGCTTATTAATAGACGCTGTGAGACTTTAAGCTGTATGACAAGGCTTTCACTGTCCTCCTGATGTCCTCGGATGACCTGTTCTCATACAGAGCACTGGTCTCTGTAACCATGCAGCACATCCATCAGACCTGCCAGCTTACAGATGAGGCACAGAAGATGGGTTACTGCAGTTTATACTAGTGCTTTAACCACCCAAGCTTTAACCATCTGTCCTCAACTGGTGTGAAGAAGCTCCTGTCCCTGGTTCCTATAAAGGATCCATCCAGGGATTTTGATGGGGACAGCTTAGGGACCAAGGAAGGCAAGCAAAGATGCCAGGTGGGGTCATTCCCCAAAAAGCTGAATTGCAGGGGTTTAACATTCCCTGAACAGCAAGTAGGAGTTTTGATATCTTTACACCCTGGCTCAACCACTCATTCCCCAAAAGGCTGCTCAAAGTACTTCCTCTCTGGTTTCTCTCCTGTACTGCTGCATAGTGCTGCTGTCAGGACAGCTCCTGAGCTTTCCATCAAAAGTTGTCCCCTGATATTTAAGGCTATTATGAACTGGACCAGATTAATGCATGCCTACATAGCAAAGCCTTGCCCAGCACAGGGTGCCTGTATCCTTTGGCTTCTTTCCCCATGAAAGCCATAACAGTAACCAGCCTATGCACTACCACACTACAGGCATCTCAGCACAGTCACACAAGCTGTGTGTCTTTTTTTCAGATACAGGCTGTTCTAGCAGAGTACCAGATAGATGGGCTGCTATTGGAGAGGGGTTGGCCACTCGCCCAGGGAGGTAGGCAAAACAGTCCTCAAACAGCCTTCCTGCCCAAGGTGATGCTGGTGAGAGATGGTCCTTGGGCAGTAAGGCAGCTTTTCAGAGAGCTTTTTCAGCATTTCTTCTCCCATCTTGTAGATTTCTCAGAGCCCAAAGATGCATAGACTCATGTTATTAAATGGATGTTTCTGTTGACATTTTTATTTTCAGGACATGCTACCAAAACATTCACCATTACTGCTTAGAGATAACAGAAAAACAGGCAAGGTCCAAAGTCTGGGTGATGGGGACCTCGAGGCAGGCAGCCAAGCTGGGCTGGGGCATAGCCCTGCTTCCCTACCGTGTTTACAATCTGTGCCTTGAGCAGGGAAATGAATGAATCGTGGCAGTGTCTTCAGCAGCTGCGTCGTGTGCAGTGGGCTGGCACTCTCCCTCACCAGCTGGCCACATTGACTTGTCCCCAGGGGGTTAGATGCTGCTTCAAAGGGACAGGCAGCGATGTACAGCCTCTCCCCTTTGGTTTGCAGGGGTGAGAGGCAGGAGGCAAGCTGCATTTCTTCCTCAAAATTGGTTTTGTGACTTCATGTTGAATCCCTCCCTGCTTTCTTCATCATTAAATGTCATTAAAGGGTCTGTTTGTTTCCTCTGAGCGCTTGGAGCTGGATTGTCCCTTGAGGGGCCAGCTCTGTTCCCATCCCTGAAAAGGGGGGGTTAAATTAAAGGTGAAGTTTGCAGTCTCAGCACTCTTTTTACTGCATCTGTTTGTGATAGAAGCCCAGCAACAGGCAATACCTAGATCCATGAATTTGTTTCTCTGCCACTGCTGAATGTCAGGCAGGTTGCAGAGAACATCCTGAAAAAGAGAAATCAGGAATGACCCTGGACTGAATAAACTCATTACAGAATACATTCCTCTGACATCTGCTTGCCTGTGGGGAAGCACTGAAGGGATGTGAGTTGGCCTGTTAGCAGCCCTGTGCCTTTCTGTGCTTCCCTGGCATGGGGCTGGTCTGGCTCCATCACACCCAGACACACTCTGGTGCTGCTGAAAGGAACAGTGAAAATGATCCTCACTTGATTTTGGTGATGTGGCTATGGTGAGCCACGGGACCTAGAACCAACCTCCCTGAGAAGGCCACAGATCTCAACCCAGCAGCCACCTTGCAGAAGCCACTAACATACCTGGCAGTAAATGAAACCCTCTTGAGCAGTACCATCAGATCAGAGAGACTCAGCCAACACCTTCCTGCCCTCTGTCCACCCCAGGCTGAAGGGGACACACTGGAAGCAATGCTGGCAATGTCATTCACTGTGTGGTGACTGCAGTGTGGTCACACCATGGGCTTTGCCCTTACCCAGGAGCCCTTGACTGGGCTATCCTCCCCTACCTGCTATGCCTGGCACAGGCAGTGAGGGGGCTGCCCACTGCCCCAGGGAGCCAACATTCAGGAGGAACCACTGGGTGACAGCTGGCTAGACAGGGAAAGCACATTTTTTTGGGAAGGCTTTTACATTTTAGAAACTTTGACAAATTTTAAGTAACTCCAGTTTTGCCCCTTGCAGTAACCAGCAGAATAACTGTCAGAAAACCAAGCATGCCATCAAAACACAAATGTGATTAAAAAATAAAATAACAAAAAAAAATTAATATTTTAGGCTGAAGTCATCATATTCCCTCACTGATTTTCTTGTGGATGGTATCATAAGCCTAGATGCCATATTACTTCACATGCCCACAGCTGTACACACGTGGGCACACACGCTAATCGATAGCTCATATGTCTTTTTTCCGGGACTTCGCCAATATTGCAACACTCCTATCCTCTACAAAATCATTTTCTGAAGCACTGGCTTCGACCTGCGAGAGGCTGTTGAGCAGTGTTGTCCTCTCTGCAGCCTGCACGGGGCAAGCGCAGGATGCTGATGCCAGAGCAGTGGGGCCAAATCACCCTGTTGTGCAAAACGTGGGGTGCTGGGTACAACGCTGAGCACTTGACCACAAAGACCTGAGACGTGCTTAATAGGACTCTTGCACTGCTTGCCTGCTAAGAGCCTTAACTTCTTACTGCATTATGCTAGGGTTTAGGCAAAGCAGGCTCCCAGCAGGGCGCTGGATAGATTTCCTTTCCCATGAAAAGAGACTTACGCCTTCACATGTGTTCCTTGTCCCCAAATCCCATTTTTTCCAGGTAGACGAAAGAGGAATTTGATGGATTATACTTAAGGAGGCGTTGTTCCGAGCAAGGGGGGACAGGAAGGTCAAGGCAAGATGTGGCTGTATTGCCTAAGGAAGAAATGTTTTAATGTGAAAAGCCTCGTGAGAGGAGAGCTTTAGGCCTCTTTTCCCCATGTAGCAGGTGGGTATTTACAGGCACAAGCTGCTTGGGTTTATTTTGGCTGGAGATGGACACTGGACTTTAGTAGGTCCCACTCTTACTACACAGTGATGCTCAGCAGTAGTGAGCGGCTATAGGAGGGGGGTATTTGTACTGCTTGTGTTAGGAAGCCCCATTGCATCCAGGCATCAGGAAGGAGCTGCTGACAGGAACACATATATATAATAAAATCCAAGTAACTGCCAATATTTAATACAACCCTTCCCAGGCCTCCAGCACCATTCACTCCAGAGCCCCAAAGCACTGTACAAACAGTAATTAAAACTTCCCAGCCTCCAGCTTTGCCAAAGGTGCTGAATTAATTTTCCAGTGTGGGAAAATAATCCTTGCATGATTAAGAGAGACAATGCAATTTCAACAGCAGTTGAGAAGTTACTGGTGAAACGTAAGCTGTGGTCTGAACCCTGGTCCTTCACTTCCAACAGGAGGCTCTTCAAGACAAGAATGAGTGGTGGGTCTGTTCTCCATTACGTACACTATGCCTACCTATTCCTGTAATGGGCAACATAAGACTAACCAGGTACATCTATTCCATCCCAGTGACTACAGTCCAACTTACTTTGCAGAATTAAAGTCTTCAGGGAAGTGAGGAGCACTAGAAGAACATGGCAACTATAACAAGCTTCTTGTCCTGTTGCTCCTCCTAGAGCATCTCTCTGCCTTTATCTAGCACTAGCAAGTTCAGAGCTCCTTGTGCCACCTTGATGACCACAAGACTGGTTTCCTTCCCCAGAAACATGTTACCAGAAACATCCTTCAAGAAGGGACACTGAAACATGGAAGAGCTTGGACAGACAGTAGAAACCCCTTCTGGTTTGCACCTGATGACAGAGTTTTGCTGGAGCCCTTCACCAGCATCTCTCCCTTCCCATGGTTAATGTGCTAGTCACCACTGCCAACCGAGGTAGTGCCTGGTCCTTTCCCTTCTCCTCTCTCGCCACTGCCTTGCATGTTGGCCAGCCAGATCCCCCCTGCCTTTTAACATCTTACTAAATGCCTAAGGACTTTTTTGGAGGAAAAAGCAATTTTAATGCAAAATTACATTTTTGCCTCTAGGAAACAGGATAACTCCCTGCTCTTCTGCCACTGCCTTCAAATCACTGGGCCCAGAACCCTAGCCTCCAGTGGGACTCTCCTGGTGTGGATATTGGGTCGTCTGGAAATCCCAGAGAGGCCACGGGGCTTGCTGAGAGGTCCTGCTGTAGAGAGGAAGGGTCCAGGCCACCATAAAGTTCAGTCTATCCCCCACCATTGGACTGTTTCCAGACACATGCCAGCACCACCTGCACCTGCTCCCACAGTCTCCTAGCAGTTGGGGAAGTGTTTATGGAGCCAGCAGTGCTGAACAGAGGGTTATTTAGTTATTTGTAATGGATTTTTCATACCTGCCATTATTTCCAGCCTTGAGCCAAAAGAAAGGGACAGAGACTCTTCTGGGAGACAGGCTGGCTTGAAGAGCTTTGGTGAAGCCTGTGGTTTTGCAGTTTAGCTTTGGAGAGGGCTGGGGACTTGCTCTGTTTCTCTCATCATCCCTGCAGGTCGATCCCCAAGGAGAAGGGAGATGTGGTTTGGGCTTGCTGTGATTCACATTTGACAGGGACAGTTGTCTGTAAAGGAAAAGAGAGACCTGGATATCTGCTGCCTTCATTATGCTTTCTTTAAGACTACCTTAATTGTCACAAAACAATGCAAACTTGAAACAAGCAGCCTGTGGAACTACTCAGCATGCCTAATTCCTACTAAAGATCAAGGAAGAGCTGGGAGAGAAGTAACAGCATGGCAACAGGGAATGATCTCTGTGGACTATGTGATTTCAAATTAATTTCTCCATGGAGAGTGTTTCCCCCTTTGCCCAGCAGGCTCTGGGGAGGCCAGGCAGGCGTAACAGAGAGGGGACTACCTTGCACCAGCAGTTTCACAGTCCTGGCTCCATCACCTTTCTAGGACTCAAACCACTTGGTTTTCACTCCAAGTCAAAATGATGTCAAGCTACAAATATCAAAATCCTTCAGGCCAAAGGCACATTCTTTTGCTATTCCTGCTTGGGTCTGGAAGGTGATTTCCTGACTCGAGATGAACTATCAGAGCAATTACTGTAGAAGAGCCATCTGCAATGCTCCCAGCAAGACCCTGCTGCCTGGCACAGCTGTTCCAGCACAGCCCCACCATTTACTTCAGCTCATTTATAGCAGAGAAGTTGGTGAGTAGGAACCAGGCTGAGCTGGAGGGGCACAAGATTTCTGCTTTGATGGCCCCCACTGTTTCCGACTTGCAAAGGCATTAGAATTGTGACAAAGTTACAGGGAAAAAAAGCAAAGCATTCAACACAATCTCCCACAGCATCCTCCTGAAAAAGCTGGCAGCCCATGGATTGGGCAAGTGCACCCTTTGCTGGGTTAAAAACTGTCTGGAGGACCGGGCACAGAGAGTGGTTGTGAATGGTGCTGCATCCAGTTGGTGTCTGGTGACCAGTGGTGTCCCGCCGGGATCAGTACTGGGCCCAGTTCTATTCAACATCTTTATTGATGACCTGGATGAGGGGATAGTGTCTACCGTTAGTAAATTTGTGGATGACACCAAGTTGGGGAGCAGTGTTGATACCCTGAAGGGTGAGAAGAAGCTGCAGAGGGACCTGGACAGGCTGGGTCAATGGGCTGCAGCCAATGGTAGGAGATTCAACAAGGCCAAGTGCAGAGTCCTGCGCTTTGGTCACAGTAATCCCCTGCAGCGCTACAAACTGGGGGATGAGTGGCTGGAGAGCGGCCTGGCAGAGAGGGACCTGGGAGTGCTGGTTGACAGCTGGCTGAACATGA